>PVJL010002874.1:0-129633 GCA_004026885.1 Lyroderma lyra
GGGGGGTTGGGATACAGTTAGCCTTATCCCAATTTTGGTCTGAATTCAAGGACACCCAGAGAATACGACCCCCGAGCCATGTCCCCCAGGCTGCTTACTGAGACCAGCTGGATTCCGCATCGTCTTGCAGGCCAAGCCCGGTGCCGCTGGGCCAGGTGCGGAGGTGGAGGCGCAGGTAAACGCAGCGGCAGTGGCCACGTGAAGGCCTGGATTCAGCCTCCTGTTCTCCAGGGTTCTCTCACGCCCCACGCCCCGCCCCTAGCATTGCTCTCAAAGCCGATCAGATTAGTTGACCAGTAACAAATCACCATAAATTTAGCAGCTTAAAACAACACACTTTTTTTTTTTTTTTAGTCTCAAAGTTTCCATGGGTCAGAGTCTGGGTCCAGCTTAACTGGGCCTGCCGCTCAGGGTCTCACAAGGCTGAGGTCAAGGTGTCAGCCCGGCCGCGTTCCTTCCTGAGTTCAGGGTCCTCTTCCGAGCTCCCACGGTGGCTGGTGCTCTTCCCTTCCTGCAGCTGCAGGGCTGAGGTTCTGCTGTGCTTGCTGCTCTCAGCTCCTAGAGGCCACCCACAGTTCCTTGCCCCGTGCCCGTCTCCCCGGCCCTCTTGCCACAGGGCAGATCACTCTTTAAGCCCACTGAGAGGCTCTCAGGACCTCAGCAAGGGCCTCAATCCCCCCTTTAAGAGATTTCACCTGATTAAGCCGGGCCCTTTTGATAAGTCACAATCAACTGAATTGGAACCTTAATTACATCTGCCAAACCCCCTCGCCTCTATCATATTCTATTGGCCATAAGCAAGTCACAGGTTCTGCCCACGCTCACGGGGAGGGGATTACACGAGGGTGTGGCTCACTGGGGGTCACGTTAGAGTGTCTCTGCCACAGCAGCCACTGAGTGCCACACCACTGTGCCCCCTCCTGCAGACTTCTGCCGTCTCTGGGCTGTGAGACAGTGAGCCTGCCGACAGCCCGGGGGGGGGGGGCGGTGTGGGCCCTTTTTTGCTTCCATTTCCACTCCAAAAAGGGCTCGTCAGTGTATGCAAGGCATCCTGGGAATACATAGGGTGGTGAGGCCATGACCCTGGCCGCTGGGACCCCCATCCTCAAGGAGGAGGCCAACCCTACATAAAGAAGCCACTTTAGACTTTTTTTTTTGGGGGGGGGGTCCAAGAAAGCTTGACTGGGCCCTGCTGGAACTTTTGAAGACACTAAGGTGGGCCTGGGCAGAGGCAAGGGCTGTTCTGGTGAAGGAACAGCTTAACAGAAGTGAACTTGGAGAACGATGTGGCCCTTGACTAGAAAGCAGATGAGGGAGGGCTGAGGGAGCTGTGAATATGAACTTCTGTGAGCAGGAGAAGGACCTAATGACATCCTGTCATGGACACCTCCTGAGTGCCCCGTCTCCCTCTCTATATTGAGCTCCTACTATGAACCAGACATTGAGTTTGATGCTGGGAATGCAATACTGAACGAACAGAGAGGGGACCTCAGGGATCTTAGAGACGACTCAGGGACACAGACATTAACCAAATCATGGACTGCATCTGTTATGTGAGCTAGAAGGAAAGAATAGGGTGTTATGGGGCTCCGACCTAGTTTGGCGAGTCCCCGGGGGCCCGGGGTTGGGGGTTGGGCGTAGGTCTGATGGTGAAGGTATGTCACAGCCCAGCAGTGAAAAGAGAAGGAGTGGGTGAGCGCCCCCTGCCCCCCCCCCCCCCCCCCCCCCCCCCCCCCCCCCCCCCCCGCTCTCACACGCGCATCTTCAGTCTGAAGGCCGCCCTGCTGTCCCTCCTCCTCCTCGGCCCCTCGCAAAGCCCCGGCCACAAGCTCGCACCCCTGTGTGCCCAGGGCGGAGCCAGCACCCTCCCTCTGCACCCGGTCGCCGACTGTCCTGCACAGGCACGAAGACCCTCAGCCAGCCCAAGGGACACAACCGTGTGTCCCCAGGTCGTGAGAGCTCCCTCGGCCCTTCACCCCCTGCACACCCAGCCCCAGATGTTTCCCCGCCCCATCGCCCCAGACACAGCCCCAGACAGCCGCCCAGCTGGCCGTCCGGCTCATGGGACAGCAGGCCTGCCAACAGCCGTGGGAAGGAGGGCAAAGCGGGGACACCGCAGCCAAACAGCGGACCCGGGGCCACAGCATACCCTGGTCAGGGCCCGAGCAGGCGGCCGGCCAGCGGGCGGGCTTAACCCCTTCTCTCCCAGCACAGCTCTAAGGAGCCTCCCACGTGCTCGTCCCTGCCATTCCCTGTCCTGCAGCCAGATGTCCCCTCCCCCAACCACCCCAGTAGACTCCTGTGGCAGGACAAGGAGAGTCTTCCCTTGCTCCCTGGGGAATGACAGGACCATTCATTCACTCCTTGTTGCAGAAACAAGACACAAGTCTTGTCCCCAAGGAGCCAGGGTATGGAAGTTCTTTCTGTGGCCTGACCTCGTGCCCCACCTCTGACTTGGTCACTGCTATCCATCTGCTGTGACAGCTGCGGGCTGCCCCGCTCTGATCTCCGATTCCCTTTCCGACAAGAAATGAGCCCAGGAATGGCAGGAGGTGGCAAGGCCTCAGGAGGCTCCAATACCTTGTGTCCCAAGAATGTTGCCTTCACCAACCCAGGTGGAGCCTGGGATCCGTCTCAGCCCCGCACCCACGAACCTCGTGTCCCTGGCCGAGTGACCAAGTTGTCTGTGAACCTGTCGCCAAGGAGCTGATGTGTGCAAAGGCCCCAAACTGGTGCCGGCACCCAGGTAACGGCTCGGCCCCTGCGACCAGCCATTCTGACAGTCACAGTGCCTAGTGGCTCCGGGGAGAGGCCACGTCTGAGCCATCTGGAGCTCACACTCTGGTGGCCCAGGCAGACACTGAGCATGTAAGCAGTCAGCAAACGGGATCATCCCAGGCCGCGACAGGTGACAGGAAGGAACTCAGAGGTGGTGAGCAGGCGTCTGCACGGCTGGGCAGGAGGCAGCGGGGGAAGGGCTGGGCTCCTTGGAGGGCAGCTGTTTGCCCGTCTCTCCAGTCTGTGTCCTGGCACGTGGGCAGATTTAAAGGTGAGCGGGCACCAGGCCCTGCAGCCCAGACCTCACCTTCCGGCAAACGCTCAGAGACACAGGGCGACAGGGGCCCAGAAGGGGCACCTCCCCAGGCAGGCGGGGAAGAGAGGCCCGGGCTGTCGGAGAGGACGTCTGAGGCCTGGCATGAGGGAGGGAAGCCCTGTGAGCCCACGCGGGAAGAGTCGGGACATTCTCCAGGGGCACTGGGGAGCCATGGAAGTTTGAGGTCCAGAGTGACTGTCCAGCTGTGGGTTTTGGAGGAACCACTCTGGCTGCGGTGAGGAAAGGAGACTGGGAGGGCTGGCGCAGGCGGAGGGGCGGCCCAGCTGGGGCCCAGTGTGTGTTCGGGAGGAAAACCAGCAGCTGCTGGTGACTGACTGGCCCTGCAAAGGGCAGAGGAGCTGGGCTCCCCGTGGGGGCTGGACGGGGGCTCTCCCAGGAGGCAGCCACGAACGAGCCGGAGCTGGGGTCCTGCAGAGAGGCCAGCGGGTGGGGGAAACAGACCTGAAACAGACCGCAGTGGGAGGGACGGCTTATGAATTATGAAAGGAGAGTGGGGCGGGTGTGTGCTTCAGACCCGCACCCCTGAGGGCAGGGGCCATGTCTCCCCTGCACACCGGACATGCCTGAGGTCAGGGCAGTGTTTTCTCCATGAGGCTGGAGGCTCCCTCCGGGAGGGTCTGTTTCCTGTCCTGCCGCCAGGCGCCTGCCTGCTCCCACATTCCCGAGCAGCCGAGGAACAGAGGGGAGCGTGTCATCCTGAAACACTCGGCAGCCCCCCGCCGTTTCCTGAATGGAGCCCGCTGCTCCTGGGCGGCAGGGTCACCCGCTCTTTCTCAGAAGCACCTCTCAGGGGTGTGGCTGGGTCAGGGGGGGATCAGTTCCCACAGAGGTTCTTTAACTCCGTCTCAGCCCCTGCTGCCCACTGCCCTCCCCCCAGCGCTAGCCTTGATGGCCTGCCCTCCCCCAGCTATGAGCTCCCTCAGATGCTGAGGTCAGGGGTGACTGCTACACGGGGCTACCTGGGCACTGGGCAGAGGCCAAGGGTCCACACTCACCCCCAGGAGGGGCCTGAGGGCAGGACCAGGGTTGGAAGAAGCCCGGGGAGAGGTTGCTAGAACAAGGGAGAGGTTGCTAGAACAAGGAGGGTCTAGGGAAAGGGGCTGGGAGAGAGGGCCCCTAGCCTCTCCGCCCTCCATGCCTATGGGCCTTGGGCAAGCCCCTTCCATTCTATTGGCTTTGAGGCTGATGGGCCTGGCATGGTCTTACAGTCCCTTCTGGCCCTCCCTTTGTCTTTTATTCCAACAGGGACAATACTGTATCTTGGAAAGCCAAAAGGTCAGGAGTTACCTCATGTGAGAGTCCCATGAAGCCAAATGAGAGGAAATGTCACAGGATAAGAGATTCGAGGCTGACACTAAGAAGGACTTCCAGGAAGGAAGAGGTAGGAGCCCTTGGACAGGCCCTGTGTCACTGCTCCCCAGGACTCCATCTGACTGGACAGCGGGAGGGACCTGTGGCCAAGGCAGCATTGGGGTATACCTCTTACCCTTGCAGCCAAGATGGGGACTTTGTCCTGGGCAGGCGGGATTTCCCTTCCCAGCACTCATGAGGTTTGACTTTTGACCTCTGGCTTTGTCATGGGGCAAGGCTGTCAGTCCACTCACCCCACACCGCTCGGGTTGTTCAGAGCCTAGTGCTGGCTCGGAGTGGGGGGCTGGCAGTCTGTCCCATGGGGCAGACACGGCCCCTGTCTTCAGGAAGCTCCTGACAGTGGGACAGGCACTGACCCCTCTAATTTGATGGGAGGCACACAGCTCCTGTCTCCTTGCCCTAATAGAATGGAGGTGTCACAGGCCTTGCCTCAGGGATAAAACATGTCACATGGAAAAATGACCCAGGAATCAGGCAAACCCCAAACCCCCCACTCTGGAGACAGCTAGAACCCCAAATGCACGTGAATCAACCTGAATCGGGGGGCAGAGATGGTAGCATGCCCAGCAGTATGTTGGGGGGCTCATGGGGATGAGGAAAGTGCACCCCCCGGCCTATCGTAGACACGTACATGAGTGTAAGACAGATAGGTGGGTGGGTCAAAGCCCTGCCGGAGGCTGTGTGCACACCTGTGGGCAGACGTTCTGGTACCTGTGCTCAGGCCTGGGGGATAGGTGTGCCCAAGTGCTTGGTCCTTGGTGCTGGTGAGCACGTTCCACGCAGAGGCCATGCAGAGGCTGCGAGGGTGTGAGGTGCAGGTGTGCGCATGGTGCCTGCAGCACGTGTGCATGAGTCAGGATGCCCACCCCTGGTGGAGTGGGGAGCTGGGCCCGGGCTCAGCCCCGTGGAGTCGTGCTGGATGATCAGCCCTCCCTGGGCCTCCGGTTCTCTGCACACAGGGAGGAGGTGGGAGGGCTGTGTGAGGCTTCCCCAGCTCCATCCCCTGGGTCTGTGCTCTGAGCACCAGGGGAAGCCCCAGGGGCCCTGCACGCCTACCTTCAGGCCTTCTGTCTGCCCTTGATCCCTCGCCCTGGCGCCCAAACAACTGTGCCTGACCAATGAATGCCGGCAGGCCAGCTGTCACTGTGTCATCCATTCTCCGCGGTGGGTCTGGGAGCTCCCACCCAGCTCCCCCAGCTCTCTCACCCTTCTCCCTCCCCACCATACCCACAGCTGGGAATTAGGCCAGGTGACACTTAGAAGCCTCTGTGGCTGTGGGGTCTCCCATGGGGTGTGAAGCCTTAATCCACAAGCTCTGCTCCCAGCACCCTCAGAGTCCCATTTTCCACTGCCTCTGCCCCCCAGGACTCCAGAGGACTCCCGGGGCCCCAGCTCCAGTCAGGAAGGGGAAGCCTGCTCATTTGCATATCACTTACATCTGATTTGCATGTGCCTCCTGGTTGACCATTTCTAAGCAACCCTGAAACTCTGATCTCACAGGATGATGAGTCTTTCCCAGGAGTTTGCTTCTCTTCATCCCTCCTTGATCCAGATTCCTCCTAAGGGACAGTCACACATACATGCTAGCACAGTGGTGGTCCCATCTGCACACATGCATAAGAATACGGGACCAGGACTCTGAGTTTTTGCTGGCTGCCAGTGAAGTGCTCTAAGCCCCAGAGCCCCCTCAGACCCCCAGATGGGCAGGACTGGCAGAGGTCCTCCTGAATGGCTCTCTCGGGGCTATTTTAGTGGCTGTACCACCAGTGGGTCCCTGGGACACCATAGTCAGAGGAGCAGGGATTTAGTCAGAGCTTTGTCACTGCTGAAATATGGCTCCACCCTGCGTTTTCTCTTATCTCGGGTACCTCCCTCCCTCCCAGGCCTCTGGCTCTTACTAATCCCCACGCACAGCTGCCCTGGGTGGCCCTGCCTTGTGACTTGATTCACCCTGCTCCCCCCCAAGAACACCTCCCTGCCCATCTCCGTCAATACTCACACCTCTTTGCACGCTGCTCCTTCTTCCTGGGTGGGCTGCCCTCCCTGTCCACCCACAGGCTCCTATACAGCCTTCAAGTCCCACGTCAACTGTCACCTCCTGGGTGAATACTTGTCTGGTCTCACCAGGCTGAAGGAACCACTCCTCACTCGCACACCCAGAGGCAGAGCAGTGGGGCTGAAGGACAGGACTGCACAGGGTGGCTGAGGGCCGTGATCCTCCATTTGTAAGTTTTCTGAAAACTGATTACGTGGCAAGCACTTTGGTCTAACGTGTATTTGTGTTTATTTGAGGGGGGAAGAGCATGGGCCCCAGAATCAGCGCTGCTTCCGCCCCTTTGCTGTATGCCTTTGGGTGAATGTTACAGGCTCTCAGAGCCTCAGTTTCCTTGTCTGTTCCATGGTCTCACTGTGGGAAATTATGAGGACCCAGAGAGAGCTTGAACATTGATGGCCGGAATCTCACTTCATTGAGCAGGACAGACTAATTTGGCTCAAAGGTTTTTGGCTCACCTCTCTGTCTCTCCACTGGACTGGAAGTTCCTTGAGAGCAATGTCTATAGCTACAAAATGGGGATAATAATGGGACAGACCTCATAGGCTTATAGTGAGGTTTAAATGAATAAATTCATGTAACATATTTAGAAGAGCTGCTGGCTATTATAGTGTTCGCTATTACAGTTATTTTTACATACTCTAGCATTTAATTCTCACAACAATCTGTGGTGTTGGAGATTATGGTCCCATTTTGCAGGTGGCAAAAGTGAGGCTCAGAACATTTAGGGACTTTCTTGCCAAGGTCACCCATTGAGCAAGTATCAGAACCCTAATTTGAACCTGGATTTGGCAGACTCTTACCCATGGGTGAGGATGTGACCGTTATAGGCAAATTGATCAGCTATCTGGCCCAGGACTCCCTGATGCAGCTGATTTGCCCATGGCCACACCCCTCACTGTGTTTCGTTAGCACATAGGCCTGTGCTGAATCTGGACTCAGCAACTGATAACAGTGTGGGACACCGTGAGAAGGAGCTGCCCCTTGGCCCAATTAATACCCACTGCCGGGAGTTCCCTGGTGGTGTAGTGGCTAAGGCTTTGGTGCTGTCAACGCTGCGGCCTGGGTTCGATTCCCAGTCAGGGAACTACCCACATAAAGAAAAAAAAAATAGAATACTCACTGCCAACTGAGGTTCATCGGTGCCACCCTGAGAACAGATTCCACATGGGGAGAGGGAGACAGGGTGAGGACCTAGGGTGTGGAGTCATCAGCATCCCAGCCCAGAGCACCCGGCTGGAGAGATACCCCACTCCACACTCACACAGTGAGTTCCAGGACCCTCCTCCTGGGAAGCTGGCCTGAAATGTGTTTCCCGGCAGCTGCACTGGTTAGGTGTCACTCACACTGCCCACCCACTCCATACTCTGGGCCAACAGCCCTATGGGGGCCCTTCTTCCTCCTGGGGAGACCTCTGGGGGCAGCTGAGGGTCAAGTAGGCAGGGACACGTGAGCTTCCCCTGTGGCAGCCAGGCCAGAGAGTGATTCTTCCACATCACACAGCCAGTCTGGGCCTGCCCAGCGCCCAGAATCCGTGGGAGCCCCCTTTCCCTGGCCCTGCTATGGGCTTGGCCAAGAGGCAGCCAGAGTCTTCAGTGTTCCGCTGGGGGCCTCTCCACCTGTGCGCAGGACGGCCCAACTCCCAAGGACAAACGAGGCATCTGAGAGGTGGGGGAACTTCCTCTGATCCTGGGACAAGATACACACCCAAGGACCTGCCAGGCCCGGGATGAGTTGAAGCAAGGCACAGGAGTGAGAGGCCTGGAGGTGGAGGCTGATCCTGCCCACAGACGTTGGGGGCTGGGCCCTGTCCAGGGGTTGCTGGGGGGAAGAGGGGAGGCAGAGATTAGGGGGAAGGGCATGGAAGGAATGACTTCTTAAGCACCTTCAGCCTCCAGATCTAGCCTGTGCTCTTCACCTCAAACCCAGAGAAGCGGATGCTCGCGTCCTGGGGGACACTCTGGAGTGGCCAGGACTGTAGAGAGGAGGACTCAGTGGACGGGGAAGCAAGCGGCGGCCGCCGGGGCTCACGCAGAACCGCGGCGGCAGCGGGCCGCCCCGGAGTGTGCGGAGCCCGTGCAGGTGCGGCGGTGCCGCAGCGCCCTCTGTTGGCCGGAGGTGGACTCTGACCTGTTCAGAGCGCCGCAGCGGGTGGCGGAGGCGCGGGGCTGCCGGAGGCGCGGGGCTGCCCGCCGCACGGGCCCGGCGCAAGTTCCGTGAGATCCCAGGAGTCAGCGCCCAGGAAGGCGGTCATCCGAGCTGGGAGAACTTTGCAGACTCCTGCGACAATCCCTACTTTATGGCTGGGAAACTGAAACTGGGAAAACTCAACAGAGGGACGATGACTAGCCCCAAAACAGCGGGGGCAAGGGATTGGACTAGGGGGCTAAGACCCAGCAGTGGTGCCATGAGACGGCCCGGGGTTCCCTAGTCACCCCACCAGCCACGCTCCCCATCAACCACCTCAAGTCAACCTACGTCCGTCCGGCCTAATCTGGACAGGCCTCCCAGCCCCAGCTCAGCCTCCCACCCCTTCTACCAGACCTCTCCTGTAACAATTCTAGAACCTCCCTGTCTCCTCACCCACCCCTCCTCTGCCCCCCCAATCCTCCCCAGCCCACCCGAACCCCCGCAGCCTCGGGAGACTACCTGTACCCCCCCCACACACACCAGTTGCCCACATGAAGCCTTCTGCCTTTTCCCGATTTTTTCTCCAGGAAATGAAACCTTTAATTTCTTCCTTTTCTTTTTCATCAATTAACCTTACCAGATTTTCTGTTTAATGACAAACCATCGTTCTTTGTAACAGCTTAAACAAACCAGAGGTATCTAAAGAAAAAGCTGATCATCTCCTCTCTCCCCTTCCAGCCCCACACCTTGGAGGTCACTAATGTGGCTGAAATACAAGGTCCTTCTATTTCTCTAAGGTGATTCACTTATCCGGTAGGAAGTTTGGAGACCTAGCACACCAAGGCTGGCCGACTGGGCAAATAAGACAAGAGCTGTGGTGCCTGTGACTGTCATGGGGCTTACAGTGGGGGGTGGGGGGGTGAGGAGGCAAGAGAGAGTGAACAGGATTTGAAACAGTGATGAATTCTCTGGGGGAAACTGGTGGGGTGATGGGGCGATGGGCAAGGACAGCTCGCTTTCAGTGGACTGGCCAGGGAAGGGCCCTCTGAGAAGGCACATTTGAGTTGGGCCACTGTGAGGGGTTTGAATGTCATTTTAAGGGCACCAGAAAGCCACTGAGAGTAGGGGGCGGTTACACAAGGACCCCTGAGTGTCTCCTGAGTGGAGAATTGTTTGAAGGTGGGACGTATGGCTGCTGGGAAATAACTAAAATTGATAAATGAGAGATAGTAGACTAGATAGATAGATAGATAGATATTCCTTCTTTTTATATAAAAATGGGCTCAGACAACACGTACTGCTCTGCTCGTGTTTTCCTTTAGTGCACACACAGCTCCAGCTCCAGAGGGCCAGCAGTTCACTCTCTGGGTAGCCAGCACCCCACCACTGCCTCAGCTCTGGTTGGTAATTTCTCATTTTTCCAATCCGATGGGTAAAAAACACATCACAACAACTTGGACAAAATAAATAAAATAGTATGGGATTTTAACCCAACGCATAAAATAAATATCCATGAGTCCATACTGATTTAAATATGTAAATGTTGGATAAATTAAGAGAAAGATCTCCCATGCAGAAGAATTCCAAATAAATGATGTAGATACTTCATCCTAAGAGGGGGCACACACAACCCCCCACTCCTTAACTGTGGGCTTAACTAAAGGGTACAGTATGGGAAGAGGCAGGATGGGGGGTGGGGAATCTTACAGTGAAGAAACTTGACAAAGGCTCCTTCAGCTAGGTGATCAAGGTCAATCTCAACCATAAATCATGCTGATAGTATGTACCCTGGATATGATGTAATAAAGGCAGAATTAATCTTTATCATTGTCTTCCCCAAAACTTATGAGGAAAACGTCAAACAAATTCCATTAGAGGGGCATTCTGCAAAATACCTGACCAGTACTCCTATAAATGTCAAGGTCATCAAAACCAAGACAAGTCTGAGCAAAGGTCACAGCCAAGAGGAGCCTAAAGAGACTAAATGTAATGAGATATCCTGGATAGGATCCTGGAATAGAGAAAGGACATGAAGAAAAAAACTAAGAACATCTGAATAAACTATGGACTTTAGTTAATAACATGTCAGTGTTGGTTCTGTAATTGTAACAAAAGGACCAGACTGATGTAAGTTGGGGAAACTGTATATGGTGAAGCAGTCTGTGGGACTTCCATGTACTATCTGCTCAGCTTTTTTTCTGTATGGCTAAAGCTGTTCTAAAACTAAAGTCTATTGATTACAAAAATACACATCTCATTGTTCTTTTCATTGGTATTTCCTACCTCCCACTGAGACAGTCTTTTTTTTTTCATATAGATGTTCTGTCAACCGCTTTTTATACTTCTACTTATTCTTTATTTTTGTCTTTTTCTTATTGGCTTATACAATTTTTTTCATAGTAAGTATATTAACCTTTGTTATACATGTTGCAAACATTTTTTTTCCTGTCTACTGTTGGTCTTTTCACTTTGTTTATGGAAACTTCCATCAGTCAAAAATACTTTTTTTTCCATAACTGAATCTTTCTTTTTCTCTGTTTTATGGTTTCTGGGTTTTCTGTCCCCTCAAGGTTAAATAATTATTTTTCTAAATTTTCTTCTAATACTTTTAGTTTCTATTTGTCACTGTAAATCTTTAGCCAGTCTAGGATCTCTTTTGTAGGTAGGAGGGGAGGATGTAGCTTTATTTTCTTCCAGATGAATCACCGAGATGGCAGCATTATTTATTAAATAAATCGACCTTCCTCCTAACTTGACATTCTCCTTGAGAGATAATACACTCCTTGTAGATCTTGGATCTGCTTCTGGGAGAGCATCTTCCCCAGTTCTCCAGTCCACACCCACCTTCTCCTGCAAAGCTGTAACCACCCCCTGGGATTCCTTCCAGCTGGACTCAGCCTTCCCCCCACCTGCCGCCCATAGAATTCATTCATTGTGCACACGTTTATTGAGCTCCTCCTGGCTGTCAGGTGCTAGGCCAGGAAAGATGGTCCCTGTCTTTTAGGGAAGGAAGAGGGGAGAACAACGTGCCATAATGCTGGGGGTGCAATGGTGGGAGAGGTCCATTTCAGAAGAATGTCGAGAAAACAATGATGCCTGAGCTAGGCAAAGCCGCCAACGGTGAGCAGACAGTGGAGAAGGAAGGGGAGGTCGGGGGCGGGGGCAGCATGTGCAAAGGCACGGGGGCAAGGCAAAGCCTGGTGTGTCTGAGGAGCTGGAGAGGTGTCAGAGGCCACAGCAAGGAAGTGAGGGTAGAGAACGGAAAGTGGGAGGTGGCTGGTGACAGAAGCAGGGCCAGGGCACTCGTAAGCATGCTAAAGACTATGAACTTTCTCCCGAGAAGCAGTCTGTTGCAAGGAATGTGCCAGCATCCACTTTTCCATATCCACATTCCACTGGTGTTATCACATACTTACACTTTGCTTTCAATTGGCTACTTTTCTTCCTGAAATAAACTCAAAGGCATCCATGTAGCACTCCCATAAGTGGGAGATCAGTATCCCTTGCTCTAAGTGAAAGACAATAGAAAAGCTTTAAAAGAAACATATTTTCATGAAAATTTAAATTGTTCACCTGTAATTAAAAAGGAAGAACCCTCAGCCAGCACAGCAAATCCCTCGCCTCAGGACGTACTGGCTCGGTGGGTAAAATCATGGGCTCCGGGCGCCAGGCCTCCTGGGTTGAAATCTCAGCTCTGAAGAATGTCAGCTGTGGATCCGTGGGGAAGTCACCCAAAGCCTCAGTTTTCTCATGTGTAACATGTGGCAATAACCCCTATCTCGCTGGGTTGTGTGATTAAATGAGAGAATTCGGGTAACACTTAGTGAGTGCTGTCCGCGTGGCTTGGCAAGTTTGGGGCCAGAGGGACACCAGCCTCCGGCTGCGGGGTGAGTGAGGAAAGCCCGGAGAGCTGAGTGGGGGCCCCTGTGGTCCCAGTGAGCAAGGATGGTGTCCGGAAGCCTGCAGCAGGGTGGGGGAGATGCACGTGGGTGCTGGGAGAGAGGCCGGAGGCGAGGCTGGCACCAGGGTTCTAAGGAGGCGGAGGGTGGGGGCCCTTGTGAAGCGGGAAACACAGGTCTGGGGGTGACGAGCTGAGTATTTTGTATACCCTGAGTTGGCAGAGTCTGGGGAAACCCTGTCTGGAGACGGCTGACTTCAAGCCTGGTGTTCAGGAACCAGTAGGTCAGGCCCCCACGGGATGGCAAGGTCCTGGAGCAGATGGGTGCTGAGTTTGCCGGGAAGTGCTTGTGGGCAGCCACACTCCCACCGTGGTCCAGGCAGGACAGGGGTCGGAAAAGCTTTTCCAGGGGGCGTGCCTCTCCAAGTCTTCTGCTGGGCACTAGGCCGCCGTGGGTGCTGTGGCCGATCCCTCCCGGGGCCTCGGGGACGGAGGACCCCTTCCAGCTGTGCCCCTTCCCAGGCCCCTTTCTCCCCACGTACTGCCTGCCCTACATCGCTCCACTGAAATCTTGGGAGCATGGGGTACCAAAGAGGAACAATGATGACCCCGAATGGGGTGCAGGGAGAAAACTAAAGTCTTCCTCCTGAACTCCCTGCCTGTCATCTGGCTACACCTCAGCCCCGCCCCTTCCTCTGTGAGCCTTGACTCCCCTCTGCCCATCTCTGATCGGATTTGGACAGAAGATGCTAGATTCCATCTCTGGGGATCCCCCTGACAGGGTCTGCTCCCCTCCTTCACCCCCAGCCGCAGCTCCACCCAGGGGTCCCGGCTGAAAAGAGCGCTCGCGGCACGAGTCCCCTGGGGCGTGGAGGCCGTCGCGGCCGTTCTGCCCTCCGCCGCCAGGCGTCACTGCGGGCCTGGAGATGGAAGCGCGCCGGCAGCCAGCGGTGTGCGGGCGGGCGGGCAGGCCCGGAGGTGGCGGCCACTTGGTGCTCTGGCCCCAGTGTCCACGGGGGGTCCTGAGGGGTGTGCGCCCCGGATTCGGGCCGGCGTGGCTGGGTTTCACGAGGCAAGCCCGAGGAGCGAGGGTGCGGGAGACCTAGCGGACCCTGGGGTGCGCAGCCTCTGCAGTCTACACCCACTTTGCGCCTCTTCTGTGAAAAAAAGAAAAAGAAAAGCGGGACGCCACACTAACAATGTTATATCGACCCATTTCACAAAGAAAGGGCCGGAGGCTCCGTTTCCGCGTCCCAGTTTGCAGGAAGCCTCTCTCCCCTCCCAGCTGAGACTATTAGCACTACAGAGCTGCCGCCCTGCAAGCTCCTGGCATTGGAAAATGTGGTTGAACGGGTAACTGAATGCGAACATAGCAATAGCCAGCATTTACTGAGCACTTACTATGTGCCTGACGCTGTTCTCACAACCTTATGCGGGATGCTGTTATGATCCCCGTGAACAAACAGAGGCACAGAGAGGTGAACTAATTTACCCAAGACACACCCATTGGTCGTTTCAAGGAGAGGGCCTGAGCACCAGCAAGCGAAGCTCTTTGGGGTCGCACCCTGTGGCAGGTCCCACTTTGCCTTCCTCGCCAGGGCGAAGCGCCCACAGGAGGCGACCCAAAGTGACCACCAGGTGGCGCGCTGTCCCCACTCGCCTCCGACGCGCCACGCCCGCGCGCCTCTCCATCTCCGCCTGCGGGAGTTGGCTTTGACCACAGCGACCCGGGTCCAGCCGACAGGTGGCGGAGAGGTGACCTGGTGCCAGGTATCGGCTTCCTGCCAGGTGTCGGCTCCCTGCCAGGTGCCCTGCAGTCTAGAGGCCCAGCGCAGGCCCTGTTTTCTCCTCCTTGCTTCTCACCTGCGAGGCAACCTGAGACGCAGCAGGAAGGAGCGTGGCCAGACTCCTTTTGTTCGGTGCGTCACTGTTTACAAAGCGCTTTCCACCAGCTCAATTCAGACAAAAGATTGGGGGTACTGTGTGCCCAGTAAAGAGCTAGATGCTGTCACACTCGGCGCGTCCTCACCCCATGAGATGGGCAGGATGATTCCCCTTTACAGAAAGGGAAGCTGAGGCCAGAAGAAGATGAGAGATTCACCTAAGAGCACCCAGAAAGCAATCACAGAGCCAGACTCCTAATCCAGAGCCGCTGGACTCCACGTCTTTGCCCTTCCTACTCTAGGAGAGCACAGGTGGGAGCCTTTACAGGCCGGAGAGGGTCCCTCCTGGCCGGTGAGCCCTGTGAGAGGCAGGGGCATAGGCAAAATGACCTCAAAGCCTGAGGCATGCACGGTTTGGGATGTTTAGTGGGCAGCTTCCCCAGGGACCTTTGGAGCCAGGCAGGGGTCTCCCCCCTGCTTCCTTGGCTCCCCCGCCCTTCCCCCACCCTGGTGCCTCCTCCCTCCCCTCACTCCTTTCTACATGACTGGCCCTGGCAACCCCCTCTTGCACTCTTGCTGTGCTCTGTTCTTTGCAAGCTCTTCACGTTCCCACCTCTGATGGTTCTGGAGGCTCATACGCCTCCCATCTTGTCCCTCTAGTCAGAACTCCATTCTGCACCCAGCTATTCGGCTACGCACCTGGGCAGCCTGAAGCACCTCCACTCGGCCTGTCCAGGACGGGGCACTGCATCTCCCCCTGCAAACCTGCTCTTTGTCCTGTGCCTCCAGGTCAGAAAGCTGGGGGGCATCTTTGACTTCTCCACCCCATGTCCTATCTCCTCTCCATTCCATCCCATAGTTGTCCTTCAAGGCCATTGCTTCCTTCCATCCTGATGGTTTCTGCTTAATTCAGGCCACCAGCACCTCTCAGCTTCCCGTTTCACCCAACCTCGCACGTCCACCCTCCACACTGCGATAAGAGCAATGGTTCTAAAGTGCAAATCTGACCCGTTTGACACTTGAAATAAACAAAAACACCTTAATCACGGGATGAAACCCAAAACCCTAACTAGACACATAAAGCCCCAGATCCATTGCCCACCCACATCTCGGGTTCCGTGTCTCACTGCCCGCTCCCTCACTTCCTCCAGCTTCGCCAAAGCACTAAACTCTTCATAGTTACGGGGTCTCAGCGTGTGCCACCCCCCACTGCCTGGAAGCCAGCCCCTCCCCCAGCCCCACGCCCGGCCCAGGCCTCCACAGACACTCCCAACTCAAGTGTCACACCTTGCAGAGTTTTCCAGGTAAACCGGACCCCTCCTCGGCTTCCCTGGCTGAAAACTTGTTTTTCCTTCTCCCACGGGCCGACGTCTCGGAGCCTGCGCTTCCTAACGCCTCGGGATCCCCCGTGTGTCTCCCAGAGCCCGCGCCTCCATGCGGGTGAGCACCGCGGCCTCTCCGTTTGGCGCGTCCCCCACGCCCAGCCCGGGACCCAACATAAAAGCCGACACGCGGTAACTATTTGAGGAACAAATGATTCTTTCATCTCGTTCTCATCAGAACCCCACTCCCAGGCTTGCTTTCATCTCGGGCCTTTGCAGGAGTGGCTTCCTCTGCCTGGAAGGTTCTGTTCTTCCCTTCCCGCCTGGGCTGATCCACGTAGCACAAGACTAATTTCTCTGGGGCATGTCCTCGGCCCCTCTACCTAGCACTCCGCGAGAAAACGGTTTAAAACTGCAAATCGCCAGGTGAACATGAACGATTGTTAACAATAATGAGCTCCTCTGGCCAGTACCCTTGGATCTCTCTGCTCCAGCTGGCTCAGGGGTGTCCACTCTCTGCCTTTCAAACCATCGGGAACCCCGTTTTCCATTCATTTAGTAAGCACTGCTCAGGAGCCTACTGGGTTGTTTTCTTCCCTGCAGGACTGGAGAGGCAGGGAGGCGGGAAGGGATAGACACAGGACTCTTTGAAGAGTGCGACAGAATCAGGCGAAGCAAAGGCCCAGTCAACCCACATCCAGGGTGCAAGTAGGCCTCAAAGGGGCTGGGGGCTGAGGGGTGGGGCTGGTGACTGAGTCCTGCCCCCTTCATGGAGCCCCTGCTGTGTGCAGGGCCTGGTGGGGGAGGAGGGTTGGGGATCACCGAGAGGTGAGCCGGAATGGCTGCCTTGCATGGGGTTCCTTCCAGCACAGCTGTGCCCTGTCTTCCCACCCCGCGGGCAGCTGCAGGGACCAGAGGCATCTCAGCCAAACCCAGTGGTCCCTGTACTATCTCTCCCTTTCGAGGCCACTGTGATGTTTTGAGCTATTCTTCATTCTTTCTTTCCTGACGCTTCCCACATATCACAGTTTATCAAAGTGAAGTCCAGAGGTGTCATCTGGGATGGAGGCAGGGGCTTAAAAAAATACACGGTCCTCACGTCCCATCTACCAACTAAGGCTCGCCAGGGTGGGACCCTAGAGTCTGTAGGTGCAATAACCCCCACTCGGTTTGGTACCCTCAGGTAGGAAGAGCCCCACCACTCCTGCTGCTTCCAGAATCGGCCCATCTGCCTTCTTTGTCCCTGGATGCCTGTGCCTGCCCGGGGTCCTTTGGGGGCTGTTCGTCTGCTGCCCTCCCCTTAAATGCCAGGGTGCCCAGAGTTTCCCCAAACCTGTCACTCTTCTTGTACATCCACACCTCCAACTCCCCAGGCTGGACTTTCTTCTGCCCAGGGTGGCCAAGAGTGCCCAGACTTGACATGACCAAAGCTGACCCTACCACCCTCTCTGGAGTGCCCACCTTTCTCCCCCGAGCTGTGGTGCCACCTCAGCGAGCCTCATTCCTGTTGCCCCAGCCAGAAACTTGGGTGTCATAGTGATTCCCTTTCCCCCTTCCTCGCTCACCAGCAACAAGCAGATCCTGCTTATTTCCCCTCCTACAGACGTCATTAGTCTCCCCGCTCTCTCATCCCAGATCATTGCATTTATCTCCTAACTGGTTCCCTCCCTCTAGTCTCTCCTCTTTGCAGTAAATTCTCCAAAAGCTCCCTAAAATGCAAATCTGACTATAACCACCAGCCCCTTTAAAACCCTTCAAAGGACCTGATGAACAGAGGTCCCAACCCTTTGACATGACACATAAGACCCTCCATCAGCCGGTCCCAGCCTTGTGCCCTGGCCACCTCTCCTGCCCTCTGTGCTCCAGTACCAGGAAGCCACTCCTGCTTCCAGCCTCCAGACATTTGCCCAGTCAGTGTCCCCTGCCAGGAACAGTCCTTGCCTGGCCGAGTCCTCCTCACAACTGCAGCCTCACCTCCTCCAGGAAGCCATCCCTGCCCCCACCATCCTTGGTGCATCCACAATGCCTGGCACAGGAATCTGTTATTCCACTCACCACACTGAGTTATCATCATTGATTTCTACGTCCCGGTTCTGCACTAGCCAGCGAGATCCGTGAGGGCAGGGATGGTGTCCCATTCATCTCTGTATCCCAGCCCCTGGCCTGGTGCCTGACACCGAGGACAGGCTCGGTTAGTGGCTGATGGATGAATGCAGAGGAGAAACTTGAAGGAAATGAGAGCCAGGAATGGCCAAGAGGGCAGTGAGGGCGAGCCTGGGAGGAGATGCAGCCAGAGCAAATGTGTGGGAAGCAGAGAGGCGAGAACTTCCCTTCACTGCACTCCCACGACTGCTCGCCAGCCACGGTGCCTGTGTCTTGTTTGTACATTTCGTCTCATTTAGTTCTTGCAACAACAGATCAGGACGCTGGCATCAGAGAACCAAAGCAACCTGCCCAAGGTCACACAGCCTGGCCTGGACTTGGAATCCAGGGCTGTCTGGCCTGCAAAGCTGTGCTCTTTCTGCTGGGTCACACTGCTCTTGGGGCCAGGACCTTCTGGAGATAGACAAGGAGTGGGCCCAGCTATGCCTCTGACTAGCTGAGTGCTGGAACCAGCTGCCCACGCTCAGGCCGACAGCTTCTTCCTCCCAGCTGGACCCGAGGCTCCAAGGCCAGACAAGGATTTATCTGTTCCTTCCTCCCCTGGCTTTTGGGGTCTTTGACAAGACATGCATGCCCCCCACCAGCACCACTAGGGAAGGGCTGCTGTACCTGGGACTGCCCAGGGTGCCTGGGGAATGCAGGGGGCCCTGTGATGTTGTCTGGGTTCTGCAGAAGCTGTCTCCCTCTTTGCACTTGGCCCAGGCTGGTATTAAGATTCATCTGCATTCTCTGCGCACCCGCCTGGCAGATGGTGGGGGAGGAGGCTGGGTGCCTGCTGGGGGCTGCAGCCAGAGACCAAGCTGGGCCTCGAGGACCACCAAGCAGGGTGCCCACCCATCGGGCCCCATGGGTTCAGCCCAGGCTGGGGCCACTCCAAATGCTGGGATACCTCCTCAGATCTTCACAGCCTCCGAAGGGTACTAGGACTTGACCTTAGCTTTTTCTAAAGACTTAAGGGGCCCTAAATTCCAGGAAGGAAGTGTGAAAATTAGTGGGAGCGGTGGGTGGTAGGGGATGGTTCCCACCGTTGGGACTCTCTTATCCAGGTCCTGTTCTTCCTCCTTGCCCTGCAAGTTTGCAGGGACCAGAGATAACCAGGGACCCTGCTGGAATAGGAGGTGCAGGGTCCCTGCTGGAATAGGAGGAGCCCCACGTCCCAGCCTGATGACTCCCTGGGTCACAGAGTGGGTAAGGAGTGAAGAACGGAGGGACAGCCTTCACAGAGGCTAACTTCTCAGGAGGCTTACCCCTGACCCCAGCCCCAGGGTCTAGCCTGGCTCTTATCAGCCTTATTAGCCCAAGGCTTTTGAACTGAGATGGGGGCGGGGCGGGGCGGGGCGGGGGGGGGGGGGAGACAGTGGGTTATCCCAGCCAGCCAGCCCCGCCAAGTAAAGTCGAAGAGAAAAGGAACCGATGTTAAAACAGGAGGAGTACAGGGTAGACACCCAGAAGGACTTCCCTCAGCACAGAAGCAAGTCTTACAGACAGAAAGTGGAGTTCGGACTGTGAGGAGAGCCTGCAATAAGGAAGACGTTCTCTTTTTTTGGCTGTTGGAACGGGTTTGGGGGAAGTGAGCGGTCCACATCCCAGGTTTCCTGGGGTTGAGGGTAGGGCAGCAGATGCCCAATGCCCATTACGCAGGAGCTGGCGCCCTGCCAGAGGTGGAGGGGAGCGTGGGGTCCCCACCCCAGGGCCACCACCCTCGTCTTGCCTGTCCAAGAGTTACTCCGCCCCCGCGTCGTGCCCCTTTGTCCCCGGTCCCCAGGCTGTGGGCCGGCAGGGGAGGAGTTAACTCCGGAGGTACCGGCTGGGCTCACCGTACCTGCCACCGCCGCCGCCGCCGCCGCCGCCGCCGCCGCCGCCAGTGGGAGGGACGAGGAAGCGGGAGCCGCCCGGGCGCCAGGAGCGCTCCAGTCTGGCGGGTGCTGCGCGGGGAGCGGCGGCCGGGCTCAGCGCGGCCAGGGGCGTCCGCCAGGGGGCGCGCCGCGACGGGGCTGGAGGGGCAGTCTGGTCTAGGGAATTAGTCCCAGGGACGGGCGCGCGCGCGGGTCCCCAGCACATCTGGGCGAGAGCGGCGCCGCTGGCACCCAGGGGAGCGCCAAGCTCAGATCTGGAGTGGCAGAGCCACCGCGCAGCTGGGGCCCCTCGAGGGGCTCGGAGCGCGCCTCTGGGACCTTGAGAAGCGGCCGCGCCGCGCGCAGCTGGAGCAGGAAAAGGGGGCGGCGGCTGCACAGCTGGACCGAAGGGGGCGGGGTCGGTCCCGGGTGGCTGGCAAAAGCGAGGGCCGGAGTCGCCGGCGACTGGAGCATGGGACGGCGCGCCTGAAAGAGCAGGGGTGAGGCAGGGGCCTGGGACCCCGAGAGGAAAAGAAAGGGGCACGAGAGCAAAGGAGGATGCAACTGACCCGCTGCTGCTTCGTGTTCCTAGTGCAGGGCAGCCTGTATCTGGTGAGCGGTCCGCGGGGAGCTGCTCGGAGGGCGGGGGCCCGGAGGACGGGGGGAGAGCGCGGGAAGCTTCGGAGCCCGGAAACTTTCTCCCTTTCCCCCAACCTACCCGGGACGGAGGGGACGCCTGCGGGCTGGGGGAGAGGGCGGGTCTGAGGCCTGAGAGTACTGAAGGGGTTAATAGGGGCGGAGATCGGGTGTGTGGCTGGCCCACCCACTCGGCCGCGGGCGGCTAGAGGTCCGACCCGCACTAGGAGAAGCCTGGCCGCCGGGTCGCCCAGGGTTACTCGACCCCTTCCCGGCGCCCGGGCCGCGTGTAGAGGGTGTGGGGGAGCTGGTGACAGGTCAGGTCGGGGGGCGTGGGGATGCAATAAAGAGGACGTTTTCCCTGACCTCGGAGACCCAGAGGGCCCCGGACTGTGGATCCCTCAGCGCGCGGAGCCGGTCCAGGCCGGGGGCTGCCCCCCGCGTCCCTCGCTCGGGTTCCCTCCCGCTCTCCCCGCCCCGCCTGTTGTTTTCCTCTCCTCTCCCGGCCGCGCGCAGCCCGAGCCCCACAGGACCTGGGCAGGCGGCTCCCGCCCCGGGCGCTCGCGGCAGCTGAGCCAGGCGCCCAGAGCCCGCTCCCCGTGCTCTCGCTCACGGCTGCACGGCGGCCCTGGACTCCCGGGAACCCCACCCCAGGCCCCAGCCCAGGGCTTGACACCCCTCCCACCCAGCGCCCGCCGTTCACGCCCCCCCTCCCACTCACACACCCATCCTGTCCTGGGGAAGCCACAGCCTCACGGCTGGGTCTGCACCTTTGCTCAAAACAATAATCCCCTTTGCCGCCTCCCCTTTGCCACTCACTGTGTGGAAGAACCCTTCCCTTGTCACATCCCACCTGCGGCCCTTCTACCCATCCTCCAGCCATGCAGCTGTGACCCACAGGGCCAAACCCACACGGGTCTGCAGCCTTCAGCCCAGCCCCCAGGCGCGCCCTCCTACCCGACCCCTGGGGCCTGGCAGGGCCGCTCCCGCTCCCGCGGGCCTGGCCCGGCCCAGAACTGGGGTCACGAAGATTCCAAACCCCTTGGGAGCCCTCCAGACCCCAGCCTTCAGGCATCCCCCATCGTCCCCCCAGGGACCCTAGCAGATCCAGGAGACGCCCAGGGCTGAGCTTGTGCCCCTGGTGCTGGTAACGTGGACACAGAGGGCGAGTCCTCTGCTCAAAAGCTGAGCAGACACACACCGGGCGGCTGCCCTCAGGAAACCTCGTCGGCTCCCTGATGTCCTCCAGAGCTGTCCCGTGTTACAGCTCGGTCAGGCTGTCCTTCTGGCCCTGCCTGCAGCTCCTCCAGGAAGCCTCCCCAGGTGTTGCCTGTCGCCAGAGCTGATTCAGCAGAGACTTGGCACCTTTACAGGAGATCAGGGTGGGGATGGGGCTTGGATAAAACTAGAAAAGGACACCTCAGGTCTGTGAGGCCGGGAGGGTGCCCTGGAGTGGCAGGGCTGACCCTATGTGACTTAAGCCTTGTAATAATGTAACCTTAGAGTGCTGGTGTCCTCATCTGTGAGATGGAAATAATAAGAACTCCTACGTCATAGTGCAAGTCATGTCCTGGCATGCCGTCATCAGTGGTCCCTGGGGGAGAGCGTGGCTCTCCACTGCTTTGGCCATCCTGGGTGTGGAACCACTCCAGGTCTCCCCCTCAGCCTCCTGCCAAAACCCAAACTGCATTTGTACTTCAGAGAGAATGTCACTGGGCTCCACTTTCTTGTTCTGTTGTCTGTTGGTTCTCGTTGCCCCTGGGGGTAGATAACTGTCCTAGGGTGTCTCATCCAGCAGACCGGGAAGTCCCAAAAGGCAGGGGCTGCACTTCTGCCATCAAACCGGGGGCTGTCACAGCACAGCCATGGAGCTCCCCTGCGTGACTTGGGGCTCTTTGAGGGCAGAGACTGTGCTTCCCCCATCAGCTTGGGACTTCACCGAGGCAGAGACTCTGCCTGTTATGGCTGGAGGCACGGTCAGTACAGGGATATGCTTCTGCCATTCAACACGGCCTCTCAGGTGCAGTTCTTGGGCCTCCCCAGTCAGATCGGGCACTCCCTGGGCGCAGGGGCCCTGTGCTCTGGGCCGCTAGAGAGGATTCTTGACTGTCCTTTTAGACTTTGAATAGTAACCAGAGGCAAGACAGTGGGGCTGACCTGAGTGTCAGAACACAAGATGGGACCATGACACGAGCCACAGTGTACACCGTCCCCCAGCATCAGTGGGCAGTGTAGGGGCCCCTCAGCCCCAAGTCAATGGAAGAGGCAGGGAGAGAGATGATGCTAGGGATGGGGAGCAATGGACCAGAACTCCTGGGTCCTCTGGGGATGGGATCCTCACTCTCCTCCCAACTCCCTCCACAGGTCATCTGCGGCCAGGACGATGGTCCTCCTGGCTCAGAGGACCCTGAGCACGATGACCACGAGAGCCAGCCCCGACCCCGGATACCTCGGAAGCGGGGTCACATGTCACCTAAGTCCCGCCCCCTGGCCAACTCTACTCTCCTAGGGCTGCTGGCTCCCCCTGGAGAGGCGTGGGGAGTCCTTGGGCAGCTCCCCAACCGCCCCAACCATAGCCCCCCACCTTCGGCCAAGGTGAAGAAAATCTTTGGCTGGGGCGACTTCTACTCCAACATCAAGACGGTCGCCCTGAACCTGCTTGTCACGGGGAAGATCGTGGACCACGGCAACGGGACCTTCAGTGTCCACTTCCGGCACAATGCTACCGGCCAGGGCAACATCTCCATCAGCCTGGTGCCCCCCAGTAAAGCCGTAGAGTTCCACCAGGAGCAGCAGATCTACATCGAAGCCAAGGCCTCCAAAATCTTCAACTGCCGGATGGAGTGGGAGAAGGTGGAACGGGGCCGCCGGACCTCGCTCTGCACCCACGACCCAGCCAAGACCTGCTCCCGAGACCACGCCCAGAGCTCGGCCACCTGGAGCTGCTCCCAGCCCTTCAAAGTCGTCTGCGTCTACATCGCCTTCTACAGCACGGACTACAGGCTGGTCCAGAAGGTGTGCCCAGATTACAACTACCACAGCGATACCCCCTACTACCCCTCCGGCTGACCCTGGCGGGCCACAGGCCAGGGCTGGAAGGACAGGCCTGCCCCCCCAGGAGGCCATCTGTCTGGACGCTGGGCAGGGGAGGGGGGCCGCAGGCGGGCAGTGGGATGGGGAGAAGGAGCTGCCAAGCGGGGCCAGTGCCAAGTCTCAGGTGGCAGGGCAGGAGTCTCAGGTGCTGGCCCCAACCTGAGGCTGTGGAGTGCTGGGGCACAGGCGCGCTGGAGGAGGGGTGGGCTCTCTGTGCAGCCTCACGGGGCACCCCCACTGAGCGACAGGCAGGGGCTCCATCCAGGAGGCCCCGAGGCAGACAGACCGGTGCGGCCCCACAGAGTCATGGAGCCTAAAACCTTCGTTCTCTCCCTGCCATCCTGACGGGACAGCAAGGAGAGGGGTGTTTCGTCAGCATGGACACCGAGTAGGCAACAAAGGTGGCCGAGGGGGGCCTCCCGGGAGCCAGCCCTGGCGGGCGGAGCGCCCTGCTCACTGGGCAGCCCTGAGCCCCTTGTCCTGGACGCTGGGCTGAGCTTGGCTTGAGGCTGAAGTGGTGACCTTGGAGTCTTCGATATCTTGACGAAGAGACCATCTGCCCCAGCCAGGCCAGCCCTTTCCCGAATTCCCTCTCCTGCCGTTGCTCCCCGACCCCTCCCCGTGCTGACGGGACACCCTCCTTCAGCCATGACAGCCGGTGATCGTGGTTCTCCCAGCTCCCAGGCCGTAGGTGGAAGCTGGCCTGGCCGCTGGTGTCCCCCCGCCACCCCCACCCCCGCCGGCTCCTCTGGGAGCACCCTTGTCCAGTGAGCCACCCTTCGATGGTCAGGCTCGCCTGTCAGATGGCCCCCCCCCATGGAGATGTTGCCCCCCCTTGGGTGGGGGCTGGGGGAGGCCACACTGTAGAGGGCGGGCGGGACTCTTCCCTGGTGTCCGTCTGTGGGGGGGCGGGGGGGGGTGGGAAATTTCCCCGACTGTCGACTTCTGTGTGCAGACTCTTGTTCCTGGAGCAAGGAATAAAGCTTTCCTGGGGTGCTGGCTTCTGAGTTGTGGGGAGAAAGGGCCTCGGGGTGCCTGGGGCCCAGCCGGCACGTCTCGGGTGATGGCTGGACGTTTCCTGAAGGCCAGGCTGCTGCGGGAGCCGCCGCTCGCCCAGGGCATCAGGGCCGCGGGGCCGCCTGGGCGACCGCTGCGCTGGCACTGATAGCAGGTGGGGGAGCAACTGCAGCAGCGGCCCAGGAGGGGGAGCTGGCCGGCGGGATGGGCCCCAGAAGGCTGTGGGCCCAGGGGGGTCCTGCTCCGTGAGCTGAGGGGCCGGCTCAGCCCAGAGGTCCTCCAATGTGAGTGGGCCTGTGAGCCACCAAGAGGGGTTGTTAAAACAGATTCCTGCGTCCTGCCCCAGAGGAAGGGGCTAAGAATCTGTCCTTCTAACCAGCTGAGACTCCTGGCTCAGGGGCCACACTTTGAGGACCGCTCAGATGACCTCTAATTCTTTCTCAGTGAAGCTTAAGGCAAAAGCAAATGGGTGAAGAGACACGTCTGATGCTCCCTCCCGCCGTGACAGCTACCCGCCTGCTTCTCCTGGGATGTCTCCTGGGAAGGCTCCTCTCAGAGAGCCAGGGGCATTGGGCTTTCCATCAGATGACCTGCCAGTGAAGGAACGGGCCACGGTGGCGT
Organism: Lyroderma lyra; assembly: GCA_004026885.1. Classification (NCBI taxonomy): domain Eukaryota; kingdom Metazoa; phylum Chordata; class Mammalia; order Chiroptera; family Megadermatidae; genus Lyroderma; species Lyroderma lyra. The sequence continues at coordinate 25,138 of PVJL010002874.1, forward strand.
GGGGACGGAAGGAGGCTTGAAAGCAGCCATTCCCGTGTCCCAGCCGATAGATAGGAGGGCCTCGGGGTGGACGGCTGCTGGTGGCACCTGGCCTGGGAGTTGGTGGGCCCTCTGGGGCTCGGTGAGGGGAAGGCTGGGTCCCCCACCACCAAGATCACAGTGCCCTCCCTGTGATATTTCCTTGGGAGGGCAGCACTCAGGTCCCCTGGGTCCCTTTTGGCCGTGTAGCCAAGTGAGGAGAGGCCTAGCACGAGGGGCAGATGGTCTTGCCACCCGCTTGCCCAGCAGTGCTCAGCACGGAGCAGTCCCCTCCCGCTGCAGAGTGTAGCTGGATGGGGCCTTGTGCTTTGCAGTGACCCCGAAGCTCGCGCTCATTCCAGCTTCTTTCCCCCGAGCCGCGCCGCCTGGGGCCCTCTCCCCAGCAGACTTGAGACCCTCCCCGATTCCTCCACGCCATGCTCTCCCTTCCCATCCTGGGGACGGTGCTTAGCACTCAGAGGGGCCCGCGGGCTCGGGTCCTGCCGTGTGCTCTTGGGGTTTCTGGAATCAGGTCCCTTGACCCTCCTGGGGACACGCACCCACGGGACACCCAGCCAGGAGCCCACACTCACACACACGCCTACAGTCCTGTGGGCACTGGAGGAAGAGGGTAGCGTGCCTCTTCCGTCTGGCCTGGCTGAACTACCAGCAGGACCTGGGGGCGCTCTGACCCACCCCTCTGGCTCCTGTGCTCCTGTGGAGAGCCAGATGCTGCCGACAGCTGGAGGGCCGGCCTGCTGGCACACAGTCCTGCCCGCCAGGGGTGGGTCCGTTTCATGATTTCATTCCGCCCGCGCGCACCGCTGCCACCTCAGCCGCCCCTTCTGCCACCCCACCACCGGGCTGCTCTTCCCAGCTGGGATCTAACAGTTTTCCTCCCCCGTCCTAATTCTTTCAGAATTGCTCTCTGGGTCCCACTGTTTTTGCCATCATAATACTTCCTGCATCCACTTGGTCCCCCAAAGGCTAAGGGGTCCACCCAACCGCCTCTGGGTACCAAGGCGCCAACCTCTATCCACCCCTTCGGTGAGCAATGTCTATGCTAACTCCCCGGAGGTGGCCGTCTGGTCACTGCAAAATGCTCAGACCTCCCCCTCTTGCCATTCAAACACAGGAGGGCAGGTTGCCCGAGAAGGGGCTCGTCCCCTCTCCCAGAGAGAAGCTCAGTCCTGCCCTCACCCGGCCTCTTCGGCCTCCCGCCGCTGCCCTTCGGTGACCGGGCTGCTGGTCTCGTGGTCTTGCTCCCCAACCCGTTCCACCTAGCTGGGGGCTGCCCCAGGCAGGAACTCATCCCCTCCGGCCAGCGGAGCCTCTGGGACAAGCCTACCAGACTGCAGGCTCTTTGAGGCCTGGTACTGCCCCATCAGACGGGGGACCCCCTGGGACCAGGGTCTGTGCCTCTCACATCAGACTGCAGTCTCCCTGGGGGCGAGAACTGCATGCGGACATGGGAGGGGGCTGGTTCTTTCCGAAGCATCGCAGCCCCTGGGGAGCCCCTGTGCCCTTGGGCCTTAGCACAGGCTCTGGGAGGGCCTCAGCGGTCCCGTGCTAATGGGGTGGGTGTCCCCCGCAGTCCGTGCAGCTCATCGGAGGGAAAACGCGTTAGGCCCACTGGCCGCAAGGCTGTCTCCCTCTTGGTGACGCTTAAGGCAGAGGCGAATGGGCTCTTAGTCCCTCCTCCCTCCTCTCTTCTCCGTTCTGGGGTGATCCAGCAGGGACTGAGTCACCCCCTTCCTCTCCTTGGCAGGAATGCTGGTGACCCTGCATGTGGCAGACCCTGTGGCAAGGCCCATTGCTCAGAGATACATGACGCAGTGGGTGGGCAGGGCAGCTGGGAGAGGGGTGTGCATGGGGGTGGAGGCAGCTGAAGGTTGTGGGGTGACCGGGGGCCTGGATTATCGAGTGGATGTGGGGGTGGGGGTGGGGGAGACACAAGGAACCAGTTGCTCTGCGTTGGGAAGTGACCCAGTGTCATGGCTGGGAGTGGGAGGGAGAACCGTTACTTCCGAAGACCCTGAGTCCTGTGTCCTGCCAGAACCCGGGGCCGGCGTGACAGGTGAGGAGAGAGGCACCGCCCACCCCCGGGTGGGGTTGGCCGGGTGAGGGCGGCACCTGCCGATCCTGCCGAAGTCCTGGAGTGCCAGCAGCTGCCATCCCCTGGCGCTCAGCGGTTGGGGGCTGGCTTTCGGTCCCCCGGGGGACCCTGTTTCCTGTTGGACTGCCAAGCTCAAAGCCTGACCTGAGAGCAAGCCAAGTGAAGGATGCCAGTCCATCATGTCAGGGCCACCTGGCCGGATGGTCCCAAGGGACGAGCCGGCACCTTCTGACCTCCAGAGGCTGCCAGTGAACTGACATGAGTTGTGGGGACATACATCTGGGTCCCCATCCTCGGTCTGTCATTAACTGGATGGGTTGGACAACTGACCGTCTCCCAGAGCCTCCTCATGTACGAGACTAGCGAGCTGCCTGCCTTGGAGCCTTGTGAGGAGAGTTAAACTGCTCAGCAAGTGTTTCCTCCTCTGTTCATGGAGGTGGGGTGATGTCGCTTCTGCGGTGGCTAGGAGAAGGGGCCCGGGCTGCAGACAGGGGACCTGGGTTATTTGGCAACTTCCAGAAATCTTAAACCCGTCGCCGTAAACGCCCTTTGGCCCTCCCTCTCCGGCCGGCCTTCCGCCCCCCCTGCCCGCCGCGCTCAGTGCCTGCCTGCCGGGCTCCCGCTCTCCCGTCTTAGGCCACGAACGTAAGAAACCACCGCCTGGAAGTGGCAGAGCCGTGACTGGGAGGCACCTTGGTCCCCGAAAAACTTGCGGGCTAGAAAAATCGAATCTCTATCTTACTTCTATCAGGTTTCAATCCTATGGGGTCTCCATCTCGAGCAGTTAAACCTGGCGCCAGCTGATTCGGTGGGCACGTGTGAGCACGTCCCTCCTGCGGATCGCGGCCCCCTCGCCTGCACGAATGGGGTGGTGCTCACAGAGCTTGGGGCTCCTCGCAGGGCTTAGAGACTCTCAGACAAGGACGGATGGACATGGGCCCCTCTCCAGCGTCAGGGCACACGGCCTGCATTTGGGGAGGTAGAATGAGTCACCGCTGCATTGCAACTAGCCCCTGTGGGCTCGGAGGGACCCTCTGCCCCCGTCTGAAAGGCCTCCAGTCCCCACATTTGGCCCTCACGTGTCTAAGTCCCCATCCACATTCTGATATTGGTGACACACAATCCTCGTTAAGGGCCTGACTGATCCCAGCCAGATGGGATCCTAATTTAATTAAAACCCTTTAATTACCTGCAACAACACAGCTTTGGAAGCCCAGTGTGGAAGGGGGCCCGTGACGGGAGGGGCGCGGCTGACGGGCCAGAGCAGCGGCTGCCCCTTCGCCCGCCGCGCAGGGAGCCCGGGGCGGAGAGGTGCTGCTCCTAGCTGGGTGGGCACGGACCCCACCGCACAGTGTGCCTTGTGCTTCTGACTTGGCCGACAGCCAAGCCGGGGACTGGGACATACCAGGCCCTTGGGAGCGGAGTGCCAGGCTCTTGCTGGCTCTGTGCTTACGCTGAAACCAGCACAGACTGCTTACACTCGGGGCTGAGCTCTCCCGAGACCCCGGCCCTGCCTAGGACACGCTGGGTTGGAGCAGGCAAGGTTCTGCTTCCTCCCTGCTTAAGCAACAGGGGTACCTCTGCACCCGCCAAAGGAGAGCCATGCCCCTGCCAACAGGGACTTTCCTCAAGGTGTCATCCACTCGGGAGAGTGGGGATGAAAGGAAGTGATGAGGTGGGGTCCAGAGGGGCCGGGTGTTTTCTTGGGGACTAGTATCAATGCCCCCCACCCCCTTGGTGCTGGGCCGCCATGGGCTGCTCCCCCTGAAGGCAGAAGGGAGGAGCCCAGGCCAGGCCAGAGTCTGAAGCCCAGGCTCAGTGAGCCGGGCTATTTTGAAGCCTTGTGGACATCATACGTTAATATCCTTCTGTTCTCCCTTAGTACTTATTCATTCAACAAATACTGTTTAATACAGCCTCTGTGAGTTCCAGCCGGTCTCCATGGCGCCAGGTTTCAGGTCCTATTTGAGCCACAGCCTTAAAGGAAATGCTCTGTTGGGGCCAGTGTGATGTCAGTGGCTGGAGTTGAAGCAAGAAACCCCAAGAGGAAGGAGAAATGCAGGGGAACGAGTAGGAGCCACTCGGTCCCACCGCTCTTCCCCGGAAGGTCCTGCTCCGCAAGCGGAGGCCAGGGGGCTCTGCAGTTGGCTCTGATGGACACACCCCCGGTCCCCAGGCCTTTTTGCACCCCCTTCCCGCCTCATCCTCTCTGCCAGCACCCAGTCCCAACTCCAACTCCCTTGCTTCCTCTGTGACCCCTAACGTCCACAGCCCTCTTTAAAGAGACTGCTTCTATCATCGACTCAGGGCGAGTCTGGAGTGCTACATACCTGCCAACCTGGGGACTGTCACAGCAGGAAACATGGATGTCCCCTCTTGACTAACTGGACAGGAGGGCAGGAGCCATGTGGCCCAGTCCAGTTGGCCTGGAGGCTCCCAGAGGCAGGAGGTCCCTCCTGTGAGGTATAGCTAGTGACCTGAATGAACCTGGTGACCCGCACGCCATACTCGCCACAGGGGACCATCCTCAATAGGCCTTGTGGGATGGCATCTTGGCCGGCAGTGCTCCCCGCTCCGGCCCACGTGGTTACTGCGAGGAGCGAGCTGGCTCTGTGAACAGTGGCATCGTGTCAGGGCAGCGCTACTGCCATCGCACTCCCACAGCCCTGCTGGGGTTCACGGGCTTCCCAGGGCCACCCCGGAAGGGACAGGGCTGGGCTCGCCTCCTTTTCAGGGTGAGCTCTGCAGCGAACACGGATTCATATCTTTGCTCTGCCACTGCCCAGCTGTAGGCCTTGGGCCAGCGACTGCACACTTTTGTGTCTCAGTTTCCCCATCTGTACAATGAGAATGATCTGCACCTGTCAGAGGGCTCTGATGAGCTGGAATGTGCAAAGCAGCTGGAACGGTGGTTGGCACAGTCCCTACTGTAGCCCTCCTGGTCCTGGCCACGCCTGGGTGGCCGGAAGGGAGGAGGGCCCTGGGCACTCTCATTCTTGGCTGTAGAAAGAATGTGCATGCAAAAGAAAAACAAAGACCACAGGGAAGGTCTGTCATCTACAAAAGATGACAGTCAAACAAACAAATCTACGTTTGTTTTCCTCGATTCTGGCCAAGAAACAGGGCCCTTGGTTGCATCCCTACTGCTCCTGGGGCCCAGAACCTCATTTCTACACTCCCGAGGCCCCTGTATACACTGAAAGGGTCAGTCTGTGTATTCCCCGCTGGGACTTCTCCCTGTGAGCATAACACAAGGCTCAGAGAACGCAGGGGCCAAAGCACGGAAGTCAACACCCAGACCAGACTCCCAGGCGGAGGCCGCCTGCCCAAGGCCCCTCCTGGCCCACTCCTGACCCCACCGACCCTGTCCTTGCTCACACACTGACTTCCCTCCCTGCCCCATCGTTAGGTCACCGTCACCCGATAGACCGGTTTCTCATCAGCCCGATGGCCATGGTCCCTTGCTGGCACTCCTGGGGACCAGAAGTCTGAAATGTGCCCAGCTAGGACTGACTCTACCTGAGGGTGAATCCCCGAGGATGGGGCCTTGTGTGACCCGTTTCTGCCACACTCTGAGGACGGCCGAGTGCATGGAGTACACACAGGGTCTGCCCAGTGGATCCTGACTCACAGATGAACTCTGAATTCAATTTCTGTCATGGGTGTCTTTCACAGGAACCAGCACAGGTCAAGAGGCAGCTAAACCCTGCCAGGCACCATCTGCAATAAAGGAGAACGGTGCTGGTTTGGGGGAAATACGAGTAGGGGGTCGGTGAGGGCTACAAGACAGTGGGAAGGTATATAAATGCCCCAATTACCAGTCTTGGCAGCTCCCAGGCTGGGATGGGAGGGGGCATGCTACTGCTCAGTCGGGCTCTGCCATCTGCCACATCTCAGCGGAGATCAGCACTGGAGGGCTCGTTGTAGGCAGAGTTGTGGGGTTTGTTTTGTTTTTGTTTTGTGTGTGTGTGTGTGGTGGTGCTGCTGCTGTTGTTGTTGGTTTTTTTTAATGCAGCAGAATCAGGCTCAAGATGTCACTCTAGTGAGCAGGACTGGAGATGAGGGAGAGAAATGTCTAGGAAAACGGGAGAAATAAATGGAAGGCTCCTTGCTCCAAGAGGAGGAAAGGACAGGGCAGAAAAGGGAGGAAAAAAAGAAGCTAAAGAAGGAAAACTGTCTAGAAAGGACGGGCTTGGTTTAGCAGGTAGGCATCATCCATCTTCCCCTGGCCCCCCAGAGGCGGCAGCCCGAGACACACGGCTCCTGGGCCCCAGAGTTACTCCCATCCTGTCCCCAAGCCGGATTCTCACACCTCCGAGCCGAAGTGCTTCGGCCAGGCCTCTTACCTCCCTCGCTGGGATGCCTGGTGCCAAGTACGCTTAGCTTATGGAGGTTGTAACGACCACGACAGTGACGATCGTACATGAAGAAGGAAAGACCTTCCGGGTGACGGGGCGATGTGGAGCAGGCCGACTCCTTCCTGAGACTTCTGTGGATGTCCCCTCCTCTGCCCGTGACAGCAGGGGAGAGCCTCAGAGCCTGCAGGCTTCGGAGGGTCCCCACACTCCCTGTGGTGCCCATTTCAGGGTGTCATCACAGATTTAGATTCCATTCCAAGAAATCCTAAAAGAGAATGGACTCAAAAGGCTACCTGTGGCTTAGGGTAGAACCAACGAGAATTAACAGCAATAGCAGTAACATGGCAGCAGGTCACGTTTCTGGAGGCCTTGTTCAGTGGCAGACACCGTGTTAAAAGACTTGACATTAAAAAAAAAAAAAAAAAAAAAAAGACTTGACATGTACTGTTCTCATTCATTTCCCAAGAGAACTCTCTGACATACCCACTTCACAGATGAGAAAACCAAGGCTTGCACAGGCCAAGTACTTCGGCCAGGATCACGAACGAGTGTGGCGGGAGACCAGCGCCAGACGCCTGGGCGCCAGATGCTGGGCTTGCTGGGCCTCAGCGCAGCCTGCACCCCGCTTAGCAGCTCCTTCCCCGCGGCAGTTCAGGTCACGCCTCCACCCCACCCCATCCTTTCCAGGAACTCTCAGCCATTGACATTATTTCCTACTTAATAGTGAAACACATACACGTCACCAGATGCCCAACTTCCCACTCTCAGACAAACCCTCCTGTCTCTGCAGAACTCTCCTCAGACCCAGACACGGTGTCCCTCCTCTGCCTATCTAAGCCCAGCCTCCCCTTCTCCTCCCAGCACTGTCAGAACCTCACGTCCACTCTCGACTGGACCTTGGAGCTTTCACTGCCTCCTTTCTACTGGACCTTCCCATCGGCTTTAAATAGTCGCTTTAATTCTATAGGAAAAAAATAAGACACCCCCCTCTACTCATTTCCCTCCTCTAGTTACTGCCCAAACTTTGTCCTCCCCTTCACGTCACACCTCGAAGACTTGCCCGTTACTCCGTCTCACCCATTCCCCACCTCACCCCCAGCCTGGTCCCTTCCCTGAAGTGGCTATGGCTAAGGTCACCGATGACTTCCATGGCACTAGCTCCAAAGGGCAATTCTACAGCATTTGACACCTCTAACCATTTTGTATGGGTTCTCTTCACTTACCTGCTGTCTTTCTATCTCTGGCTACTTCTTCTCTTCCTTTGTGGCTTACCGGCCTTGACTGACCTTTAACTATAAGAATTCCTTAAGGTTTCGTCCTGGGTCCCCTTCCCTCCCCAAACAAATCCCAGGGCCCATTACACCTGGAAACCAGCATCTCCCCACAGTCTTCTCTCCAGTCTCAACCTCTCACCACGTGACACCTTTATTTGGATCTCTCAAAGCATCTCATAATCAACAAGTGAAACAAAACGAATGACTTAATTTCCCTGAAGCCCGTTTATATTCCCATCAGTCCCTATTTTTGCGGAATCCATCCTGGCCACCTCTTCAACCTTAGTCTATCCAATCGGTCATCAAGTTCTGCCAAATTTGCCCCCTAATCTCTCAAATGCATCTATTCTTCCCCACCTCCCTTGTTCGGGTTGTACTCTCTCTCGCCTTCCTCCATCCCACTCCCAACATTGACTTTCTATACTCTAGCCACAGCTCGCACTACAACAAATATCGTGTCACCCTCCTCTCACTTCAAACTCAATGGTTTCCGCACTGTTGTTCATATAAGACCTGCAAGCTCTAAGCAGGACCCATGAAGGTGCTGCCCGACTGGCTTCTAACTTGCTTTCGCGCGTCTCCCCACACCAGCGACCCAGCCTTCCCCGGGCTCCCCGACTCGGGGCTTACTGGGCGATGCGATTTCTGCTGTGAGCAAGGCGCCTCTCCAACATGACCAAGATGACAGCTCCTCACCCTTCAGCTCTTACTTGGAAAGCTGCTTTATTCAGGAAGCCTTTCTGGGTCCCCCAGGCAGGAAGACTTCCCCACTCACCGGCTCTCACCGCGCCCTAAACATTTCTTTCAGAGCTCTCCCCATGGTTTGACCCTATGGATCTGTGATACTAAGGACGCTTTCTCCCCACTAGACACCAAGCTCCAGTGAGGGCAGGGGGCACTTTGCTGTTCATCCCTAGAAACTAGCACGGTCCCTGCAACATCGTACGTCAAATGTATAAATGAATTACTAGCAAAGGAAACAGAAAGGGCTCTAAAACTTCATTCTTAAAAGGCCAAACCAAGGCACAGTTCTTAAAACTTTGGTGGGTGTAGAAGACCCTAGGGGTGGCGCACTGGTATGCTAACCCTCTCAAAGGCCCTGTTCCCCCCACTTTAACTTTGAGGTAACGGGGGCAGGAAGGATACACTATGGAGACCTGGAATGACAGAATTATATTGGATAATGTGTCAGGGGATTTGCTTACTTTTCATTAGTGTTCCAATAAAATACACATTTCCAGTACTGGTAAGAGAGAGAAAAAATGTTTATTTAACCAGAGAAATTAAAATGTGTCATGTGACTATTGGTTCATATATCAACGTCAGAGTATCTGTAGATTCTAAAGAGGTAGCACTTCTTCACTCCACCGTTAAAGCAGGTAAGTGCACTTTAAGGTGTGGTGGGAGAACAGGAAATGATGAGACACAGATGTTGGAAATAAAACCTGAAACCACACCAGGGGTGCACTGGAGCTGGTTCACACTGGCTCTCTGTTAAATTTTCCGCAATTTTCAGAGCTGGTTGTTGAATGGCCCATTAAAAATTAAACTGTATCAACGTACAATTAACAGCAAACATAATAAATACTCAAAATTCATCTCTTCCTATTCTACGTTTTACCATTACCCGTGCTCTTGAGGTTACACACATCTAGTTATCTGCAAGGTGACAATACAGCATGGTGACGAGCTGCGCACCCTTTTCCAACTCTGCACTCAGTAATGTCACCTTGGGGGTCTGAGCTGGGCCGTGGTGGGAGCGTTTACGGCATGGGGACTGGCAAACGCGTCAGGACTTAGGTTCTTGGGACCGAACGTTACACGTCCAGCAGCCCACAACTGAACCAAACCACGGCCTCATGAAGGGTTTATTTATAGTAAGTGTGAAGCCAACTTCTACTTGGAAGATGGACAGGTTGAAAAAGTATAGAAACATTTATCTGTCTTTAGGAAATCATCCTCAAAATTGTGTAAGGGTTGAAAGTGATTGTTTTCTTTCTCAATTTAAAGCAGTAATTATTCTACAAACGTGACTTTTATTACAAATACCAGTTATGAAAGCATCTAATTTTATGGAACCTGTACACCATGACTTCTAGACAGAAATAAATGGGTTGACTAAATTGAGACCTAAGTTCTTAAGTGGGTGGGCGAGATTCCCTTCCTCTCTCCCCGCTAAAGTTCTGGAAAGGTAGCTCATATGCAATCCGTTTGCTTACCTACTCATCGGCCTTGGCTTCTGCCTCCACCGTCAGACAGAAACTGCTCTAAGGTAACCACTGACCTTATGGCTAAATTCAGCAGCTACTTTTCAGTCCTTAATACCATGACCTCTGCGTTGTTTCTGTGTACCACACCCCTGCCGCCTCCATTAAACTCAATTAGAGCAGAAATCCTACCCTCTACGCAACCCCAGCCTCAAACAATGTTTGGCACCACCTAGGCGCTCGGCCATTGTTTGCTGCATCAGTGACGGGAGTTTTCATGTCTGTGATCTTGAGCACGTCATCTCACTTCTCTGGATGTCAGTTTTCTCAGACATGAAAGGAAGTGAGCTATGTGGGGTCTGCTGTTTTTCCTTCAGTTTGTCAAGAGCTCACTTTTAATGGCCTTGAAGGGGCTGAAGCTTTCTTCACTTTGACTGAACCTTAGGAGCAGGTGTGTCCTCTTAGCTGCCAGGCAAACTCTTGTGTTCTGGTTTTCTCTTTGGTCCTTGGGTCTAAGCCCCAGTGCTATTCCTTTGCCTTCTGCTGCTTCATGGCTCAAACCCAGGTCGAGTGACCTTGAGGAAGTTAGTTATATTATAACCTTCCCAAGCGATACAATTGGGATGAATGGGAGCTGCACAAGACAAGCCAGCAAGCATTCAAAACTCCTGCCAGATCTGTATGTAAACTGCAGGGCCTGGTGCTACATTCCCCTACTCCAGTTACGCATATTTTATCTTCATCGTTTTCCCCCTAGAGTTGATCCCCTTTAACTCCTTAATCATTTGTTGCTTGTACTGAATTCCCTCGCGTCTAAACCTCTTTTTTCCTAGAGTTGCAGGAATCAGAATCAAACAGTATTCCAGATGCCACTTTCCACTCCAGCATTACAGAATTTTACAGAGGGGGAGCGAGCATCTTGCTAATGGTGTAACCGCACTGGGATCCCATCAGTCAACAACATTCAAGTTTCCACTCTTATCAGGAGGTCAAAGCTTCTGGTTCTCATAGCTCATTATCCCAAATACTGATCATCCCACATTTGCTTTCTTGCTCACTGTCTCCATGAGGTGTCCACCTATTAGGTCAAAGGCCCAACGTGGCATACTCACCTTTGAAATTAAAAGGGGAAAAATACAGCCACTGTATGCATACACATACATAAAAAGCAGTCCAAAGATACTCACCTGAATGTTAGATTAGTCAGCAAACCATTAGAAATGAATTTAAATGATGTAGGGCAGAGTTCAATGAAAAGTCATGAGATAAAGGAAACACATGGGACCCAGGCTGATTAAAAAGATAATTAGTTGTGGAAAATAAGACTGGGCTTCAGCCAAGAAGTTGTCGTTGACAAAGATAAACTGGAGGATCCAATGCAGTCATGTTGGGGGAATTTAGTTGTTCTTTTATAGGTGCTGAAGAGCCAGAACAAAGCAACAGTCCATTTCAAAGTGCGCCTCAACTCCCTGCTTGTTGTTCTGCCTGCTCGTAAACACACAAGCTGCTTCCTTTCATCTGCACAGGCTCACACAACAGGTTTAAACCAGATTTATAAATAAATGCGCAGTGGTGGTCAAACCAGAGATCTTTTGGCCTAAGAAAAGATTGTCATGTCCGTGGTTGGAATTTTTTTAAAAAGAGGAGGAATCTCTTTAAAAGATCTAAAAGGTCAGCAGACTTACCAGTGGTAAGGAGAAGAGAGGCATCTCTAACCTAAATCATTTATCATGAACAGTCAATAGTTCAGTGGTTACCTGAGGGGAAAGGAGGAGGGGGTAGGAGAGGAGGGAGGGGGAGTCAAATCCATGGTGATGGAAAGAGAACTGACTCTGGGTGGTGAACACATAACGCAACACATAGACGATGCACTGTAGAATTGTACACCTGAAACCCAAGTAATTTTTGCTAACCAATGTCACCCCAATAAATTTAACAATAAACAAACAAAACAACACATAAAGGTGTTTGAGGTGCCTAGTAACCACACAGAGAGGTTTAATTTCCACATAGGAATAGGAAACATTCTCTATGGGTGGCCAGATATAGGGGGGGCTGACAATAGGGAGGAGGAGAGTTGGGAAGTGGCACCAGATACTCTATTTGAACCTGAAACAGCAATTCCAAAGGTTCTGTGAAACTACTTGCCTGAAATATTATTTTGATAAATAAGCCACATCCTGGTGGAATTCAAATCTCCAACTGTTCCACTGGCACGGACATCTCTGCAGCGACAGCACATGCCCCAGATTGTGGAGTTAACGTGAATTAAATTTCAGATGTGGGGGAGCTAAAGGAGGGGGTGGTGGCAGTGGGAGGCTTATGAACAGTACGCTGGGGCTCTGATGTTGTCACAACCAGATGGCTTCAACTATATCATTTAAACAAAAACAAACACGTCCAGAAATAATGACAGAAGCATCAAGTAGCTTCACCCATACCTGAAATCCTAACAGCTTTGTCCCCATAGTAAAGCCCACACTGGAAATTCCTTAAGTACTGGAAAACCCCAGAAGAGAGCATCATCCAGTTGGAAGCTTAGTGCCAGGACCGCTACCCTCCTGAGGACATATTCCCTGAACCCACCACCCCCTAACCCTCAGCTGTCTGTGAATGACGAAGCAAGCAAATCCGAAGCTTGTTTTGTGCTCCTAGAACCTCTGAAGAGCATGCCAGCAGAGGCGCCTTTCCAGAGCTTTGCTCTTGCTAGTCTCACAGGAAGGAGCCTGTATCTCAGATTTCATACCTAAACATTTCAGAAAAGGAACTTCCTCCAGTTACTAAAAAAGAAAATCTTTTCAGGATACTACATTAGAACAGCTGTCACTCAACAGCTGTGTGATCCCAGGCATGCCACGTGACTTCTCTGGGTTTGGACTTCTCTCGCCTATAAAATGGGAAGATGTGATTATCATTTGTCCAACCAAACTCAACAAGTTGTTGGGAAGTTCAAATGAGAAACTGTATCTGGAAGGTTCACTGAAAACAGAACTGCTAAGCAAATGCAGCTACTGAGAGACAACATGGGCAGAGGAGACTCTATGCGGGCCCTGATCCCTGGAGCTGGGTGCTCATCTAGAAAAGTGAGGGCCAAAGAGGTACAGGGACAGCAGCCAGAACATGGGGACTGGGGCACCCCCTCAGTTTTCCACTGACGGGGAAACTGAAAAGTGCAATGGAGCAATGGAGTAGTTTCTAATAAGCAAATCCTGTCTTTGATTATACTGATAATAGATGTTATCTACCCCATTCCAGGAGTGACAAGAGAAACGAAAATTGGAGTATTCACAAAGGCTAAAGTCCTTGAAGGGAAATACGCCGAGTCCCCATACTCGATTTTCAAGGTCAAACAACACATACCGTGGCCAGATGGCCAGTGCATTTTCCAGTGTATCCACTGTCCTGGTCAACACTGCCGTGAGAAAGGCAGAGGAGCCCCCAGAGCATTCTTGTGAGTTCACTGGGAATTCAGCCATTACCTTTTCTGAAAACACATTCAGTCAGTGACAGAACCAGGCAGAGAGAATAATTTCCCTTTATTTAATCTGCACATTTATGTCTCCTTGGTCTTTTCATATTTCACTACTAGAAGGGAGACTGAGAGTTGGTCTTAAAACATGTAGGGTGCAGAAAGCCCACTTTCAGTACGTGCCTTCAGAGAGGGAGGAGCCTGACCCCTCAGTACTGTGTGGACCGTGAGATACTCAAGAAGGACAAGAGACTGGCAGCTTGTGTCTAACTAAGGAAACCTGAGGTTAGACAGATGCAGTAAATCCCCACTGCCTCGACATTTCAAACATTGTCTCTGCAAGCTGCAGGATTGAACTAGGCCTCCAAAATCCCTTAAGGAACTCAACCCAAAAGAGAAGCCAGGTGAATGAAACAAAAGACCAAAGATACCACACAGTACAAAATAGTCATTATTTATATTTTGAAAAAGAAAAAAAACTAACATTTGGAAGTTCTCCCCTGTAGGAAGAGGGGCAAACTGGAAGGAATAGGACTGGCTCCTATGCAGGTGGCAAGTCAGGTATGAACAGCTGAGCAATCGGGCTGGGATTTTTTTCACACAGCACTAATAATAAAATTTGCTTTCTTTTCTCTTCTTTTTGTTGTGTGTGCGTGTGTATCAGAAAGGCAGGGGGTGGGGGTGGGGGGATAAAATCAGAGAAAAATGCCAAAAAACATTTTCCACGATATCTAAAAACAGAGAACCATAGTTGTTGTCAAGACAGTATGAATTTTGGGTGAATTATTTTTTTCCAGTTTTCAACACCAATAAAGACTTTTTGCAGAAGCCACCACATCAGAATACGCATCTTCCAGATCAAATAACATCCTTCCTCTTCCGCCTTCACTTGTCCTTCTTCATAAAGGGATAAAAGGGTATATTCTGTTCTTGCAAACAGTAAGTGCTAACAATGAGAGCTCTTCTGACACTTGCATGGTGGTGAGGAGTTTTCACAAATATCCAAGTTTGAGCACAGCTGATGGACTGAAAGTTCTCTCAACATAAATACTACTGGAATCCACAAACTGATTTTTAAGAAATTTTGCAAGTCATTTCTTCTTTCCTTTCCTTTTCCGTCCTCTTAAAACTAAATGTCCTCTTTTTTTTTTTCTTTTTTCCTTTTTGCTCCAGGCACCTGATGATTTGTTCAGCTCAGTCAGATGCAGACAGGTTTCTCCGAAGGACCACTGCTGGGATGTCCTCAGGGACAGCGCCTAAACTGGATCCCAACAGGATCAAACTCCACCAGGCCAACGGGAACACGGTGACGCAGCAACAGGGTTTTCATTAGGTTGAACAGCCCCAAGTCCCCGGCCCTTCCCTCCCCTCAATCCCCCCAAGTTCATTTAGTGCTGTTTTAAAAGTCTGGGCCACGATGCAGTCTCTTCCCCCCACAGCAGAGTAAAGAGCTCCACAGATTGCGCTGTCTACCTGGGGATCAGTGGCAGCAACAGTGGCTGCTGCTTCTGGAAAATACATGGAGTCTTACAACAGGCAGGACCTTAGGACTGCTTCAGGCGCTTCCGTGGGGGTCCCAGAAAAGGGCACTGTGCTGAAGCCAGAGAGCGGTATGCCTCAGCCACCAAGTGGGGATGTGACACCACCATTGACTTCCACCCAGAGGTCTCCAACACATCCGAAGCATGACTAGGAGAAATGCAGAGAGATGGGTTACCAAAGCAGCGAGTGAAGGTTGGATTAAACAGTCCCCTGGATAGCCTCATTCCCCAGAGTGCGCTGTAAAGGGTGTCAATGCAAGAGACACTCAGACAGAATCCCTAATGTGCATGAGAGTACACTTGTTAGACAATGTGCAGACAGGTGACCAGGCTGTGGCTGTTAGCTCTAAAAACCAGGACTCTGAGCCACTATACTTTCAAAAGGTGAAGCTTTCCTCAGGCTCTTCTCTACGCTGCCAATGTGCTTTATATTTGCTTTTGATGCTAATGAAGAGACAACTCTAAGCTCCCTAAGGGTTTTGCCATTTACTAGTCCTATAACCACAGGGCAGATCAGAGCCTGGGGCCTATGTGACTATCAAAAGGGAGGGGATAATGACCACACTTCACTGAATGGTTAACATCTAAAAAGCACCCAGCAAATATCCAGCACAGAGTGAGCACTCACTAGGATGAACATTCAGTGGTTTCTTCTCGCCTTCTTTTGCCTCACTCAGTAACAAATCTTACAGACTGACTTGGAGGATGTTTCTTGTTCAGGGGTCTTTTCTGTGTTGAAAAATATTCACTCACCTACCCTGCAAACTCTTAAGACCTGTCTCACCCCAGAACTGCTGTTGTGAGGGCTTCATAAGGCCTACTTCTCTTCCTCGGGTTTTTTCCCATCACACCCCACTGAGAATTATATCAAAAAGTGCTATGGCCAGGTTATTTGCCATTTAGGGAAGGAACAGATCTACTGAAATCAACATTTCTTTCTCAAAACTGTATTGAACAACCTCACCTACTGATGATCCCTTCTTTTTTCCCCATTCCACAATGGACCATGAGATACATTTTACTAACTCATAAAAAACGTATTTCTGTTCTCCCAGAAAGCTACATGTCTTTTATTAAGCTAGTGAACGTGAAGTAAAGATGCTATCATTTGGGGAACACGGCTTTTTCAGGCCAGCAAGTTATCATTTTCATCAATTCTGATCATTGCAAGGAAGTAAAACATCTCAATAACCAATCAAATTAGACCCATGAAAGCAAAACCACCTTCCTTCCACACTGCCAAGTTTAAGAGAAAGATGAAAACTCTATACTTACTACTAAAAGGTTAATGAAGCTTCTCGTTTATTTTATTCACCAATTCAAAGTCTTTCTTATTTCTCTAGCTATCCCAACTATCCTGAAAGAAGAACTTTGAAGATGCCAACTCACTAGTTGATGAAATCCACTGCCTGAGTTTTCAACTGATCTGCGCTGTGCAGGTCGGCCAGGATGAGAATTTCCGCGGCATTCTCCACCGAGAGGTTGCTGCAGAGGGCATCCTCACACATGACCTTTAAACGCTCCAGGGCATACTGTAAAACACAAGCACCACTGTCAGAGCACGAATAGCTCTGAGTCAACCGCTACTGAGTCTGTTCTCTGCAGCTGTACCATCATGTAACTGGATACTTGAACAAAACTGCAGAGACCATGAGAAGGCTACTACTGCAATTATAAAACATGACCATACTCTGAAGGCTGAAATGAAGACAGCTAAACAACTTGAGTAGCTGCCATTCAAGTTCTCTAAGTCTACCTATAAGAAAAAAGGCAGTTACGGAGTAGACCCATATCCTCAAGTTTACCCTGCCCAAACTATGACTGACATGCTTCTAGTTTGTTTGTTTGTTTATGTGGGTGGTCCCCTGGCTGGGAATCGAACCCAGGCCACAGCGTTGACAGCGCTGAAGCATTAGCCACTACACCACCAGGGAACACCCTGACATGCTTCTTAAACCATCACTACCTAGTCTTACAATGAGGCATTACTCTGCTTCAAGTCACCAGGGACATTACATTTTAAACCTCTGTAATCCTTTTAGTTAGAGCTAGACTAGGGTGAAGCACAGTCCTTTCTACTTAAGCACTGTCACTAGCTTGGCAGGGTATCCTGACTGGCCCGTCAGGCTGTGAAAAGGAGTCCTGTGGTGACTTTCACCAGCATCTCTGCCACTAGTTGTTCCTGAATGAGGGTCAACCAAAGGCCTCCTTTTAAAAAGAAAAGAATAAATGGAGTCCTATTTTATTGGGGTTGAAGTTAAGGCTTGCAGGGTAGAAGAACAAAGCAACAGATGCAGTTTCAGTCTAAAAACTTCCTATTTTCCAAGTAAAGGGTATAAATGTTCTGAAAATGACGGTCTAGTTAATACTGGGCACACTTGATCTAACTGATTTGCTTTGATGCAAGGATGCTCTCAAATATGAGATTATAAATTTACTAATAAGGAACTTCAGGGATAAGGAGGAGGAAGGTATAAAAGGCACAAAATAAATGTCATTAATCAGGCCACAGGAAAATGGTTTGCTCTGAGGGTATCCAGTCTCTATATAGGTCCCATCTTTAGGGCTTCAGAACTCAGTGACTGACACACTATTCCTCCAGGCTGAATCATGGCAATCAAACCAGGACAATTTTATTTTTATGAATTCTGAGTGAGGAGGCATATCTGCCGGCACTGTGATCTCCTGCAGCAAAAAGAGAGTTTTATTGGTTTTGGTACAGCTTTAATTTTTTTATATTTGAGTAACTGGAAAGCAGTTTCCATGGAAAACAGGAATGACCCCAGACAAGCAAGAAATTAGGTTTTTGTTTTAAAAGGCTAGAAGAGGTTGAGTAAATGTTCAGTTTTTATACAGTGCTGCAAAGAATATCCTTTCTTAATATATTCTTTTAAAAGGACTTCTATTATGATCTGATCCCTACTGCATATTTAGACAAAACTAGCCATACTTATCCCTTGCAGGACAAAGATTTTTTCTTAATTATGCTTCTGAAAAACCTGCCTAATGGCAGTACTTACCCAAGAGGTTGAAACTGTGTCTCCCAGGCCTGGCCAATGTGTTTTGTTTTGTTTTTGGTCTAATTACACATGTCCCCAGGAGACTGGAAAAGCTTAGAAGCCATTTCAGCCTCTTGGGTAAATTCTAGATGTTTAGATCCTTCCATGAAAGATTTCTCATTCTGTTTTCCTGAAGTTCACAGGAGGCATAAAGGTAAAAATGTTTTCAAATAAGCTTGGAGCGAAGACTGTCTAATGGGAAATTCTGAATGGCATTTGAAAATACACCCTTCAATTACTTCTCATTCACAAATTTAAAGCATTGCTGTGATTCAACTGCTGTGCCTTTTAAAACCATAGGTTACACTAAACTGAAAATGCCATGCTCAGTGCACTTATAGTAGGTTCTCTGGCCGAGGAGAAACGAAAATACATGGACACAGGTATCTAACCCTGGCTCTGAGAACATACAACTTTGAGCCTTAGTATTTCTGTCTAAAAAGTGGGCCTTTTAATAGTACTCACCCTTATGGGAACTAGATGAGGGGGATAAACGCCTGATGTGTACCGGCACAAGTGAATGCTTCACTGAAAATCAGAGGGCAGATGAAGCAGAATCACACAAACTCATGTTTATAAAAAGCAATCATTGGGCTGTGTCCTCATCCTCCCCAGAGCTCACAGTATACCTCTTCCTACTGTCTCCACTGAGAGCAACTTGCCTCTGGTCAGAACTGAGCTAGTCTGCAAGGGTATGGTATGTTCACATTGCTTAATTGTAATAATAAAGTCCTGAAAGGTGATAAGAAGGATACAGCTATTATTCAATCCTTTTCATCAGTAGCATTGATTGTATTTACATGCCTTATCCTCTACAAACACTCCAAAAAGCTGATCAATAAAGATAAAACCTCCACTGTAAACACAGGCACTTTCTTCTGTCCTCAGGGATGCAAAGATAGTAGGAAGGAGACTAATCTCATGAGCAAACCCTGGGAAAAAGGCTTTCGTGCCCTTAGGTCAGAGCCAGCTTTGCCTTCTGATAGTGCTGCACTATCACGGCAGGAAGAGGAGGCACTTCCAAGCACAGAACACCTTTCTCACAGGGTCTGCTGATGGCTAGGTTTAAGCACTTTTAACACCCTTGCCCAAGGCAAAAAAAGCTTCCACAGAACAAATAGCATAACATATATGCATGCAGGCACGCGTGCACACCACACCAACCCCCACCTCCCTGTCATGTTTCCCTTAGACCAGAGGGCCTTGGAGGTCAGTCACTGAGCTCTCTCTGATGTATCTACACAATGAAAGTTAGTTTCCCAAAGTGTGTTTTGGGAAATACTAATCCCCAAGGTGATCCTTGAGGGAAAGAATTCCAGGGTTAACTAAACTGGAGAAATCCTGGCTATCATATTCCCTTTTAGAAAACTTCCAGTGCACAGTAACATTTTAAAGGTTCTGAGAAATCCTGTAGTAAAACAGCAATACACAAAAACCCCAATATGACTTGGTTAAATTTAAATGTTTCATTAACCTTTTCCCTTCAAGCTTATTTTGGGAATTACTGGCCTGTTATTCTAGGTAATCACCATATCTGCTTGATTCTAAGACCCACATTTTTATTTTCACACTTTAACATTTCTCAAATCAAAATGTATCTTACAAAGTATACATTTACTGTTGAATCTCTTTTCTCTTTTCTCTTTTACTGTTGAATCAGAATGTTGACTATGGTGTATTTCAGGAACTACTTAGAGGCAAGTTAAAAATGTTAACCAGGACACTGGGTAAAAGAGTATTCTCTTACTGACAAAGTTTAAATAAAAGTTAATAACCTCAAGAACATTTTGTAAATTATAAAGCCAAATCATAAATCCAAATGTTAGTATTATCTGAGTCTTCGATATCACTGTTAAATTTGAGACGGGGAAGAGAAAAGAGGCAAATGGGAAACTTACCCTTCTTTTCCACAGGTAGGGTGACCATGTAATTTACCAAAGCATGATAGTTTTGAAAATAAAAAGGGTGCTGCTGTCAATAACTATGTTGGAACACAAGTGTAAACTAGGATCGTCCCACCCCCTGTCAGATATGCTCGCCTTACCTACAATGCAGCACAGACGCCCAGTCAGGAAATTCAAGAGGTCACAAAACGCCTAGTCTTGTGATTACTTTTCTATTCTTATCTCACCTTGTCAGCAGCTGCCAACAAATCATCAGCCATTTTGTCCAGGTTCGGAGCCTTGCCCGTGTAAATGAAGCACATCATTTCCTTAAAAACTTCAGGTTCTACATCATTGATTTCAACCCGATTCTATGTCAGAAAAGCCCAAAGTGAGAAACATTCCAACGGAATAAAATCCCTAAACAATTTTCATGATTTTAAACTCTGGTGAGGAGAGTAGCTTGGATCATTTAAAACCTGACATGAATGGAAAATTTCTCTATGCCTTCTTGATTATAATAGGCTTTTCTCCTGTCATATGTATCCCCTTTGTTTTCTTAGGTAGAAACACATGTCTAATATCCTCACTCAAAACTGTATGGATGATCTGACGGGGACAGAGTGAGTCTGCTGTATCCAGAATCCTTCTGGGCCACCTTTTTCTGCTCTCAGAAAGTGTTCCTTCAGGGAATTTGTACTTCATTTTAATAATTTTTTTTAAAAAATTAGGAAAATAAATCTGCTGCCAAACTGGAAAAATCATGTGAATCTAATCACCTAGCTAGAAAGATGTTCGTTATCCTATTACGTACCTTTTTGCTCTCTTCCATTTCATGTTCAAACATGGCACTAAAAACTGGAGAACGAGCTATAAAGTAAAAAAGAAAGAGATATAGAGGTGGTTATCACATTAAAATATCCTGGTTCTTCTGTTACGAAGAAGAGATCATTTTCATTTCCGTCCCCCAGTAAAGGATAGGGTCTTAGCCTCAAATTACACCAGGATTATGAAATTTCTTTCTTCTTATACCAGTAAGTAAATAATTACAATAGGGAAAAAATAAATCACTTTCAAAATAATTTCTTATTAGCTCCATTCCAACCACTTATATTTCAAGGAAATTACCCAAATTACCTATGATGGACGACAAAAATATCCCCTGGATAGATCTGGGGGTTTAAATGGAAGGTTCCTTGGGACCTAAGCAGGACATCCTAATACCTAGATTTTTGCCAGGAACAAAGACACTTACTTTCCCCACTTCTAGGGACCACAGAGCAAGGAGGTCAAGAACAGGGCTCAATGGCATCCACTAACCAGATGAAATGCATGTTTGTTTATGGCAGATTTTCCTCCCAGCCATGAATTCTCAACAGAGATGGTAATGCCCCAAATAGGGGGAAAAAGCTTAGATATTACAATCATTTGTGGTCCTTCAAAGCTCAACCCCACCTGATAAAATCTTATTCCTTAGTATTTAATGTCTTTCATTATAGAGAATTTAAATTAATTTTTTTCCTTAAGGCTGGGCATAATGAAAAAAGGCTGAGAAACAGTGTTCTAAGTCATGTCCAATTCTAGTCTAATGAATGTTATAAGAAGTACACTTAATTTCAACCATAAAAGTAAAAAAAATGGCTAAGAACTCAAATTTTATCATGTTATCCAATAAATCAGGGATTCTGTTGAAAGTTGGGACTACTAATCTCTACCAAAGAGAGGAAAAATAGATGGAATATAGGACTCTAAGCTCACAGGCAATTGGAACTTTGACCTGTTTATGTCAGAAAGAACCAAGTTTAGATCTGCCATCTTCTAACCACATAATCTTGGGCAAATCACTTAATTCTCTGAGCTTCAACATTTTAATCTATTCCAAAGGATATTAATTCTCACTGTTACTATCTCAGAAGCGTTATAGACTAAAAGCTACTAAATAAATACCTTGCAGAAGTTGAAGACTATAAGGGTAATGTTTTTAATAAAGAGGGAAAGGTCCAAAGCAGGAATATGCTTAGAGAGTCTTCAGTCGAAAGACAGAGCTGATGCTATGAGAATAAAAAAAAAATAAAAAATAAAAAAAAAATCACTCAGAGAAAATAAGTAGAGTGAAAAGAGAACTGAGGCAGACCCTTAGGGAAAACCAATGTTTAAAGGGATAGGTAAAGATGAGGGAGGCCACACATTAGAAGTAGTCAGAGAACCAGCAGAAAACCAGGAGAAAGGAGGCAAATAATTTATGTACTGAAGGGTCTCTCAAATTTTGGAATTAGCAGGTCATGCAAGGTTGTAAACTGCTTTCACTGCATAGAGGTGAACTGAGGATAAGTGAGAGGAAAGATATAGAGACAGTGAACGTGTTAACTTAAAAAACTTAGCTCTGAAAAAAGAGAGAATAACTAGAGGGAGAAGCCTGGGCCTGTTTACAGGCTGAGGGTAAATAGGCAATAGAAGAAAGAGACGGTGAAGATACCAGATGACAAGAGAAAGGCTTTGAGAAGGCAGCATGGGATAAAAAAAACAACAGAAGTAGAAAGTACAGTCCGCTTTGGACACAAGGAAGAACACCCCTCCACTGAGAAGGCAGGTAAGGTGAGAGGCAAGAGCTGAGGAAGAAGGGCTTCAATTTTCTCTGGAAAGAAGCAGGAGATTAAAGAAGAATGGTAAAGGTCTGAAGTGCCTATTGTTGAGAAAACGAAAGGGAGCTGACTTAATTGTTGAAAGGGTTCCTGGAGGGCCTAGCTGAGTATGGAGACCTAACCTAAGACTTAATGATTTCCTTTATATTTCAACAGATAATACACAGTAACATCTAGTTGAGAGAGGGAAAGGAACATTGGTTAGATTGAGATTTTGCCAGGTGTGTATTTTTGAATAACAGAGCTTGAGGGTCTTGGTAAGAAATTTGTTGCCTGAAGGTTCATGCGATTTCCTCTTACGTCTTTTGGCTTGAATAGAAGTTTGTGGCTAACTGCTATGCTTTCATGTGAGGTAAAAGTCTGTTTGCCTTATTAGTTCCTCCTCTGGGTCAGTCTTTCTGGTCTTAAAGACAAAGGGCTGTAATTCGAACAAGACCTGATCCTTCATGGCAATGGCAATGTTCTCATTCTTCCAGTATGTATGGAAGAGAGGGCTAAGACTTTGAGGGCTGGGGACTTAGCTTAGATGGTAGTTTAGCCCTGAGTTCAGAATCTTCTCTGTTACATCCTAAGTCCTTGTTTAGGGACTAATATCTGCTGTGAATCAGTGTTTTGAGACCTAACTCTCTAGATGCAAAGGTACTTAATACATACCATCACCCATTCCTTGAAAATGGTGGCTTAAGTCCACTATAGAGAGGAAAAGCAGAAATTTTTATGGACAGTAGCCTTTTTGGTTATGACTATTAATGTTGCCACAATCTAAAAAATGTCATTTAGTTGCAATTTTTTGGCACTAGTTGCCCACCAATAAATACCAACCTGCTAAAATAGCTTTATGAGCCTGGAATTCCTGGCCAGCAACACACAAACAACAGTCTGTGAACCGGGAATTCTCCCACAGTCCTCCTAACTCATCAGCCAACCGGCACTCAGGAACCTTCACCATATTCATGGTATTCTGGCCAGAAATGTTGACAGAATCTTGCACCACACTCACCTGTGAAAAGACAAGGAAACAAAGTCCAAAGCTTTTGTTACTGGGAATTTTCTTCCCAGCAGGAAGAGAAAAGACTATTACCTCATTCCTATGGTACATTCAGGTACTGTTAGTCATATTCTCTTGACAACACCTCCACAAATCAAGGCTTTAACCTCTGGATCAAGTAATTACCAATCTATGACAATCATACTTACTCTACATTACCTCAGGACAATGGAGTGAGAGTCCCACAAATCTCCTTCTCCATAAACTTCTAAGCTCCACTTGCCCTGCCCTGAAAACTTGGGCAAAGCCACCAGGAAGAAAACAACTGACAGAAACAAATATTAAACCTTAAATATTTACTTTATCCTGCCTTAAGCAAAAGGTTAACAATACAAAGAACCCCTACAGAGACTATTTAAATTAAACTCTCTCTAGAGAAAAATCTAGTAAGTGGAAAAAGCACTTCACTTCTTTTAGTTAAGTCTGGAACATGAAAATAAAATGCAGCTTCTATAGGGCCTGGTAAATAAATGGTACTTCCTCACAAATGTTAGTTTAATGAACAGGACTGGGCTTGGAAGATCTTTTTGGTGGTGGTAACTGGGTGGGTATCCCACACCACTGACACACTTAGTCATCTGTGACAATGACATACAAGATGGCTGGCTCCAGCTTAGCATGCACTTACAGTTCTAAAAAATGATGACAGTGGGTTTAAAGAGAGATATAATCTGTCACGATGGCTTCAGCAGCTACAGATTTTAACCAATAGAATGAACAGCCTAGATCAAAACCAAGGTAACTTCTAGATGGGTCAGTGAAAGTCAGATAAATTTGTCAGGATACCAAATACAAGGATTTATAAATCATGTAACATAAAATAAATTTAAGTTACCAAACTGAAGATAAGACCCAGTAGATCAGTCTTCTGTCTAACAGCCATTGCTAGGCTTCATCTCCTACATCATATTAGTTTAGAAATGTTAATGTCAAAGCAGAATTCATAAAACTTGAGAATCAGCTCCCCACTCTTGCTATTCCTACAAGTTCAATGAGAAAGACAGCTTAGGAACATCCTAAATGACCAACGTTTCTTTTACCCTTCAAGATGCAAGTCATCCCTTAAATGCTGTCATAAACCCAGAGGCAAAGTTAATGCCCCATCCAAATGACCAGGAGTCCCTTCTATGCAGAAGTAAGATATTTACTATCAGGTCAAGACATTTATTCATTTGTTTAAAATGAGCCATTACAGTCGTGAGCAATGAAGCAGCCAAGTTAATCAATTATGAATGTGCTTAGCATTAGCAGCACATTTATCAGAGCCAGATTATAACATTATTTTAATAACCCAAGACTCAGCACAAACCACCCCACAGAGAGTCTCTTCTTGTCCTGTGTAAGATCTCTAATTTGGTTCAGCCACTTTCTCACATTATTACCCTCATTTCTTTGATATAATATTAATACCAAAAGTAGAAGTTGCCTGTTTCCAGTTATAGCTTCAAAATACAGTTGATAAAATTTAATTTTTTTTTAAAAAAGGGAAAAGACCAATTAAACCCAACTTCCTCATAGAGAAAGGCAGGAACCCCTTGGGATGGCCAATGAAGGGAATGGAGAAGGCTTTGGCACTGGGTTCCTAAGCCTGAATTAAACCAGGCTGACAGGAGCCCAGAGTCATTAACACTTGATGGGTAAAATGAATTGGCAAGACATAAGGTGAAATTCAAACTATGGTTACCAGTGGACCCTCTGCTGGTTAGATGCACGCTTGGCAATGAGTGGGACCCAAAGACTGTGACTACTCTCACTGGCACAATTCCTTTCTCTAGACACAGACAGGAACACAGCAGGAAGGAGAATGTACCTTTACTGTCTGAGCCAGACTTGTTCTGTAGATACACGGATGCCTGGAGTCTCTAGAGCGCTGAATGTCTGGCACCTCTTACCAACATTAAATACGCTTAATTAAAAATAAATTTTAAATGGCATTCACAGATGAGTCTTCAGAGCCCAAACTTTTAACTTAGAAAGGAATTGTTTTCCTCTGCAAATAATGCTAAAATGAAACCATTTTGCAAAAAACTAAAGACTTTTTTAAAAATGCCTATAAAGTTGACTATGGAGACTCATTCAGAATTACAGCTGTGACAATGACGTGACAGTGACATTTATGTCATCTGTCTTATAAATGACTGCATGAAAATGTCTTAGGAAGGGTGTATAACCCTCTAAATTTCAAGTTATAAAAGGGCCTCAATCTTAAAGTCAATTCCTTTTCTTAAAAAAGAAAATTTCATAAAAGATTAAAGATTATATTAATTGTACATTATCTAAACATGAAATCAAAATAAAACCAATAGAAACATACTTTTAACTTCTTTGTAATTAAAACAATTGAGAAAAAAAATAACAGACTGCATAGATTGTTTATAGCTGCAGCACTATTTCTACTCAAAAGACTAGCAACAATCTAAATGTCCACCAACAAGAGAATAAATTGTTGTATGGTCATATAACAGACTATTACATAACACTAAAAATGAATGAACTATAGTTACATCCACAATATAAACTTTAGAAATATAATGTGGGGTTCCCTGGTGGTCTAGTGGCCAGCTTTCCGCACTCTTACCACCACGGCCAGTCAGGGAACCAACCAAAAAAAGTATAAATACATAGAAATATAATGTGACAAGTGCAAGTGTTAGATGACTACATACATTCTAACAGCATTTTTATAAAAAAGCTCAAAACCAACCAAACCTAAATAATATATTGTTCAGGTATACAAATAAACAAGGGAATGATACCATACAATTCAAAATAGCTATTTATAATATCATCTTCTGAGTGGAGTGACAACAAGTCTAAAGGTTATGAGAGAAACATATGTAGGTTAGTTCCCAGTTACTAGTGATGCTGTAGGATTGGGTTATAGGTTTTTACTACCTTATATTGTTTTATAACCTATAGTGTTACATATTAAACCGTCACTTTTGAAAGTCAAGAACAATCAAATATTGACATTTTCATACAGTTCAACTGATATATTCAAATAATCCACTAATAAAATGAGAAAAAGAAAAAAAATAGACCCACATTTTTAAAATTTGGCAAAAATCATATTCCCAGGCTTCGAAGGGATATTCTGTTAGAAAGGAATGTTTTAAGAGATAACTAGTGTCTAGATAGTTCATATTTCCTATCTATGATGTTTCATATTTCAACTTTAAATGCAACATTACAAAGCAGCACTGGAATCTTCTATATATTAAAGGCACATACAACAAAGGTAGAATACATGCATCTCTATGGTTAACCGCTACTTGTTTTCAATATAAATGGAGAGAATGGTCAACAGAAGCTGAAACATTTCATGTAGGTTTTCTGTGGTCCAAATTATGAAAGTAAAAATTAAAGTATAAAGATGTCATGACTCTCTATCTCATTTCAAAATAAATACTGTCTTAAGAAAATTTGGTAGAGCCCATGTTTCTCTGGGTGAATGGCATCCAGCGCCACTCAGTGTAGCACAACAGACTAGAGATGGAAAACAGAGAGCTGACGTGGCCCTGGCACTGATTTGGGACACAGTGTTAGGAAAAAATTCCCTGACCTCCCTAGGCACATTTTCTCTCTCTCTAGTAACATGGAATGAAGATAAGAGAACTAACAGAGCTTAAAGGACTGTGATAACAGACAATTCAGCGAATGCTTTGAAAATGCTTCCAAATACATTAACTAAGCAATATCAACTTGGAAGAACCGCCACATTTCCTAACGGACAAAACATCACTAAGCACTGAAAGCGAACCCAGTGTGGCACATTACAAACAAGACTACCCATTCGGCATTTTCAGAGTTTGCAATCTAATTTCATTTAAATACTCATTAACAGTAATGCCACTGAAATAAAGTGCAAAAACACAAATTTGTGATTCTCAGTTTTGTACCTTAGGATTCCCTCTTGCAGCCTCTGGGAACAACCCTCCCCACCCCACCCCACAAAAATACCATGGAAGAACTATATTTATTGCATCACCATAGGACAGAAGTGTCTGGGCCAAAGGCTGAGTGAGGAATGGAGCAGTGGATTATTCATAATCTAAATTTGTATGTGGACACCAACTTCATATAAGCCTCTAAATAATAAAAAAGAACTAATTAAACCAATAATAAAATATAAATATGAATAAAATAAATTTGTTTATAAATATTCCATTGATAAAAGGGAGCAACAGGTCAAAGAAATACAATTTGCACCAAAGAATGATCTAGCTTTATAAAGCGCTAAGAACTTAGATGAGCTGTAGACATTTTTAAAACCCACACATCCAATACACCCCCCTCACACAACTGTCTTGCAATGCTGAATGCTACTAAGTCCACAGAGGGCTTTGGAATAGGAACAAGTCTCACTAGGCACAAGCCCAAGTATGGGAAGCAACACTCAGCACCTGTGGCCAACATAGAAGTGTGAGAAGAACAGATGGCATACCTGGTCCGATGGTAAGAAACCGATGGCATCAGCAGAACCCAGCAGACGTTTCCCTGTTCAACATCTCCTCATTTCCAAAGTGTCATCTCACTTCCTTTCTAAGTCAGTAAGGCAAATCTAAACTTAACCACAGGATTTCTCCTAAGAGAATTTCATGCGGGGAAGCAAAGGGGGAGAGAGTGCCTTGGATTTAACCACAGGATGACAGATTGCCAAGTGAAGGCAGAACAATTGGTTTCCAAATCAAGAATGTCAATACAGGGATTAGATGACATTGGGGGAGGGGAAAAGCATATGAGAAAAGGCTGGACCCCCATGGACTTGAAAATGCTGCAATAAAGGTTATAGCATTGCCTAAAACATGAGATGCAATATTTAGAGGAAGTAGCTCTTTCTTTAGAGAACAGTTCAAAAATTGGCTTTCATTCCTGACAGGAATTCAAATTTTCCACTACCTTTAAATTTTTCTGAAATTTAGGTCTTTGAGATAGGTGAAGATTAAAATGATGGTCTGTTTATGTAACATCTAACCTCAAACAAATCTACCTAATTGTTTTCATTCCTTCACTTGAGCAACTGAGTATGTAACTAGCTGGATTTATATAGAATTCAAATTTCAAGTTCATAAGACAAAAAAACAACTGCAACAATTTATATATTTATATAGATGTCATCACATTAGTATTTCCTTTTTTATTTAGTAATTAAAAAGATAACTATTACATAAACTGCATTTTATGTATTCAATGTGGTATTTTAATAAACTATACTTCCAAAATTTCCTAACTACCAGAAACTACTCTGTGGAAACAGTCAATGAGCTGTGACTCAGAAAAGCTGGCTATTGCTGGCCTGGCATCCCCTACAAAAGGGCAAGCAAGATTCCTAAGGGACACCCTTCCTGGAGGGGACATGCCTCTGGAACTCTCATTAGCTACAGGTGGTGAGATGCCTTTGGAACTGTCATTAACTCACAGTGTGAGCCTACTATGTGACAGAACACACTGGTAGTCAGGGAACTTGCCTGCACCCTCCCCATGAAAACAGAGTGGTCATTCTCGTCCAGTGCTACTGCTCAGGAAGTGGTTTCCTGACCATACAATGTATCAGAAACACATCTCAGCTGACTGGAAGTTTTATTTAATTATCACACTGTGGGCTTATGAGTATTTATAAATATGATGATAACAGCATGAAATGACTTATTAGTGTAGGCTCATTAAAGAAACCACTTTCCACCGCACTCGGGTGGTGGCATGGGAGGTGAGGGCTCTGGGAGCGGCTGCGCACTGGTGAGCGTGTTGGCGCAAGGATCAGACAGCCCGCTGCAGCCAGGAGCCCCAACTCTGGTCACCCAGGCAGCTCCTGGCTATGACAGTGCATTTAGTGAGTTTTAAGACAGCAAACCGTCCTAATTTTAAGAACCATACTTTACTTTGAACTTGACCCCTTTTGTTTGTTGTTGACAGTAGTTTGGTACAGTAGTCGTGTCAGTACGTGGCCCCCGTGTTTTAAGTGTCTTCATGTAGCGTTCGTAAGCCCTCATTCCCTCTTTCCTCCAACAGACATGAGTCAGGCCATAGTGACTGAGGCACAGTTCCTGCTGTCACAGTTTTTACAGTCTAGTGACAGGAGGCAGAGTCATTAAGTGAATGACCTCATTAATATATCATTATGAGGGTGCTGAGGGAATGAATGGGAAAGGAATTTGGTCTAGACTTGGTAAGGCTTTTCAGAGGAAGGATTCAGTGAAATGTGAAGGGCAAGTAAGAGTTAACCGTGGGGCAGGGTGGGGGCGGGGAAAGCAGAGCGTGTGGGCGGGGCCCTGGCGGGAAGGTTATGGGCTGTATTGTGTCCCCCAAAATTCCTATACTGGAATGTGAACCCCCCGGGATCTCAAAGGTGACCTTATTTAGAGATGGGAAAATCAAGTTTAAATGAGGTTCATTAGTACAGGCTCTAATCCAATAGGACTGGGGTCCTAATCAAAGGGAGATCTGGAGATAAGACATGCACAGGCGAGCATACAGTGTGCACATGGGGATGGCCCACCACAAGCAAAGGAGAGAGACCTTGGGGGGGGCGGGCGGGGAAAGAAACCACTTTCCAACTCACTCTGGGTGTGGGAATTTTACTTCACAGCTTCTACTATAAACCTGAGAAAGGCTCTTAGGTCATTGGTGAGAGGACTCTCCTGATTGTACATAACCTCTAAGTAACTATGAGTTAGAGAGCTTTACATACCTTCACTCTAGAAAAAAAGGGTTCTCTTCCTATTTTATAATTACTCTAGCAAGACAAACCAGAAACATTCAACTCCTGGTAAGTCACCTAGTTCAAAGAGCAGAAAAGTAATCTATATTCAAACATATATGGATTTCATAACTTCATACTCAAGGAGAAGCCAGAAAGTTTAAGGAATAAATAAACGCATATAGTTGCTAGCAATTCTCCTCAGCTTGAAGTGACAGTCTTCCAAATGCTATCTGGAAAAAAAAGAAAGCCAGAATCCTAACCCAAGCAACTCAAAAATCATACACACCAAGACAGTGCACAATCTTTGTTAGTGAGAACAGTGGCAAGTAAAAAGCTGAGATGCCCAACAGCCTTGAAATCATGGCACAGTTTTCAATCACATAAATAATATCTGTGCAGCAGCACTCCACTTGGGCATTTTTCTCTCTCCATCCCTGATACAATACAATTAAGTCTACCAATATCCATCAGGCCTGGGAAGTGCTAGTCTCACAGCAGGGTAGAAGGACTCACCTCGCAGAAGAGGGTAAGCTTGTCATCAGGGAGAAGCCCATTGGCTTCATCCAAGAGAAAATCTCTACGGATGAATTTTTTGAATCCCCAGTCTTTGCCTTGCACAAACCTATACGCCCGTTGACTCTCTGGGGTGAAAAAAAAGTCATATTTAGGGTTACTCAAAAACCAGATTAGATCCATAGCTTGTCAGTGTATGAAGTTGCTGCATGTGAAAATAACGACTCAAACAAAGAAGAGAACATTTACCCATAGCTTTGGTTTCTTCTCCCTTGGCATTCAGGATGGAGAATTTGAATTTTGCCCGAACTTCACTCTTTGGACAGCTGACCAGTAACAAATAAAGTGACAGGTAATCTTTGCTTTCTTCATCTAGCCCTTTTGGGTTTACTCGCAAACACCTGCCCGAAACATACAGGAAAAAACAAATATGTCAAAAGCATCCATGTTTATAGGCTCGTGAAGTGACAGGAGAGAATTAAAACATTAGAATGAAGAGCAGGACATATTTAAAAAAACAAACAACCAATCCAGGCCCTACACCAGGAGATTCTGATTCAGCAGAATAAGTACTTGGGAAACACTTTTCTAGATCAACCTGAGTCACCTTTTAAGAAGAAAATTAAAGGGGCATTCTAGAATCTGACAACACATCCCTTACATCTCCGCCTCTTTTCTCATAATCTCCCAAATCACTCATTTTCCCCCTAAAATACTGTAAAAGTCATCCCATTTGTCTATTTTAATCCTCATCTCAGGAAAGGCAGCCGCTAATTTTGTTGGGACTATGGCGAAACAATGAAAAAAAAAATGCCAGTGAGTCCTTTAATAACACCTTGGGAGAAAAAAAGTATTCTAGGAAAATATGTAAACAGTATCTAATCTTTTACTGATATTTTATCAATCTGAAAATAATTTTCTAAGATTAAAATAAAGGAGGCAGTATGGAAGAAGCACAGATAAAAGCAAACTCCCATAATCCAGGATAGAGCTCCAAGCTAGGCTTATAAATAGAGTCAGAGATGCTAATCTATTACAACTGAATCAAAACAAAATTCAGACTTAATTTAATAGGTCCAACTGAATTAAGTTGTAACATCATTAGTTGAACTGCATGTGGTTCAGACATTGCTTCTACCATATATGACACATAGGTCATATGTATCCTTAGACCTTACCAGTGTTATGACACCCCTCTCAAACAGGTGGCCCAATCCAGTGCCACTCTAGGGCATGCATATGCCACTGACATCACTACACATTGTGCTAAATATGTGGATTTAAATACAATGCCTAAGAATAAGCATTCTTTCAGCACCTACTAGTATGCTGCTTAATGCACTTAGGCAGCAAATACTAAATGGAGAACTGTAAACTCCTCAGTGGGTTATCGGAAGTCAAAAACTGATGGTTCACAGACATGTGTTCTGGTCTTTGCAGTGAGCACATGGTTGTATCCTCTAATACTGCCTGCTCTTCAAGAGGACACATGGTTTGAATGGAATCGATCCCCACTCTCAGATTGTATTTCCCTTGCTATAGGGATTAATTGAGGGACTCAGACTTTAACCAATCAGTACATGTATAACATATTCTTGGCTGCAGTTCAGAGGGAGTTCAAAGACTTCTGTTGGATAGTAAGTGGGTTACGCCCATTATCAGTGCCAGTCATCCTTCAACCACATGAGAAATTAAACTTGATTATGTCCAGCAGTGTGGAAAGAAGGGCAGAGCAGAGAGAAATGGGGTCCTTAATCTAACCACTGGGCTGCTAGATCAAACTACGCTTCAGAATCATCCTATATCCTGGGCATTTCAGTAACAAAAGCAAGTAAGATGCCCTTTATTGTTTAAAAACAGGCAGTTTAAAAGTCAAAAGATTGTATGTTAAAATCTAGATTTCTTGCTTTTTTTGAACAATTAGAAGATCTGTCAATGGTCAGCTCTTACTCACACATAGCTATAGTCAGCTAGAACAAGTAGCCATCACCCCTTTTAGAAGGACACTCACTAGTGTGCCAAGTAGTCAACACTTAACACCAGACATGGATATCATTTACAACACTGGCCCTCTTCATTAATTCACATTACCCTACAGCCATCTGAGTTTGAGGATCCCTGGTATACTCATTAAATTAATTCAACAAATACATAGTAAGCACCTATATACGCCAGGCACTGTTCTAGGCACTGGGGAATACATTAAGAATAAAACAAAGTCCTTGCGTTCAAGGATCTTTCATTCCAGGCAATCTCCTGTAAAACCAAGCAAAACAGGCAATTTTTAGAAAAAATTTTACAGCTATATGTATTCTTCCTCACCATTTCAGCTTATCATTGGCTCCTGATGAGAAGGTTGAACTTTTAATGACTTCACCCATTTCCTCCCGGCAAAAGCTAAAGTTATTGATGGTCCACATGTAGGAGAATTTCACTACCTTGATCTGTTGACAGAAAACCAGAAAGCAATTAAAAAGAAAGTGGGCAACCTGAAAAACAGGCTTAAGATCATTCCCTCCCTCTCTGTATGATCCCCTGAGGAAGACAGCACTATTTGGCCTTCATAGAGGTTCAGCTTTTTCTCGCTTAGGTCCCTCCTCCACATTTTAAGAAATCTCAAAGTGACCACTGCTTTCATAACTTTTCTCAGCATCTGAGAAATACTGAATGGAAAGTGAGAAAAACATGGTCAGGTTTGGGAAAACAGATGATAAAGCCATACCTAAAATGAGCCTCTGCTCAGAACTGTGCGTAACAATTGAGATGTTGATGCCACTGCTGGGGGTTGCAAATCTCAAACCCAGTTTCCCCTTATGTTGCCCCAAAGAGGAACAAATGCGTATTTCCTTCAGGAAGGATGTAAGCAGATCTACTTTCAAAGATTTCCCCTTTTCAACCTCCAGAGAAAAACACTGGCTTTGGACATTCGGATTCCGCTTGGAGAACCAAGAAATGGAAAGCTGGCAAGTACTTTATCTATCTGCTATTTGGCAGTTATGTCCCAGAAAAAACAGAAAACACAATGTAGAAACTTAATCCTTTCACCCAACAAATCCTCCCGAGGTGGAAGATTTACAGGGTACAAATATGAACTTACCTGTGTGTAGCACCAGCTCTCAGCTACAGGGCCACTCGACATTTCTGCCGGAGGTGGAGGACTTGGAACCCTTGACATCGCCAGTTTGAAGGTTACAAGAGATTTCCAAAGTCAGGGGACGAAGATTTCTGTTCTCTCTTCACCCTGTTTGCCCCAAGAAGCAAGAGGATGTTTCAGATTAATGTTATACCATCTTACTATTTCTGTTAGACCTTCCAGAAACTAGAAACTTTGTGTCCTGCCTAGAATCTTCTACCTGTATCATTCAAATGGCTCCCTGGCATTACAATCCCAGGGATTGTAATGTTAACCTCAGAGATCATCTAATCTAATCTGGTCTCCTAGTTATCATTATATTACCCTATTTTAATCCTCTGCACAGTATTTAATATTATCTTACCAAATGAATGTACTCAAAGGGCATATTAATATAAAGTACATCCATGAAAAGGCTGCCTGAAGTGAGACAGC
Organism: Lyroderma lyra; assembly: GCA_004026885.1. Classification (NCBI taxonomy): domain Eukaryota; kingdom Metazoa; phylum Chordata; class Mammalia; order Chiroptera; family Megadermatidae; genus Lyroderma; species Lyroderma lyra. Next base: position 59,534 of record PVJL010002874.1, read on the forward strand.
ATAAGTGAACACCACACACACCTTTGCCACTGGCTCCTTCACTTGGGGCACAAATGCCCACTCCTGAAAAGGAAAATGACCATATTACCTCTATAACTAGTATCTCATCTTCTCCTACACTTCAGTGCAAACTGATGAAGAGTAGGCTTCTATTCCTCAACCAATTGTTAGCTGATCTCCTGAAGGGCAATATTTGCCCTTTCTTAGATGTGTTCCTTTCTCTGCAGCATTAGAGATCTCTCTTCACTTATACTCCATCACTATTCAATTTTCCAGATTCTTCTCCTTGCTCTTACCCTATTTTCTGATCATTCTTCAATCTTTTGATGGATTCTCTTCCTCCACTGTTTCTCCCCTAGGTTTAATCCTCAGTTATTTTTTTCAATCTACATTCTCTTTCATGGAAATTATATCCATTCAAACAGTGTAAAATTTCTGCCTTTACACAAATATTTCCCAAATCTCTCTAACTATGACCTCTCTCATAAGCTTCAAACCATTTTCAAATATTGGGACATCTCACAGGGTATCCCAATATTAAATCAAATCCAACTAAAAATTCTCTCCTTCAAGGCCTTGCTAAACACAAAAGCCATTAAAAAATTGGTGAATTTGGTCCTAATTTTTAAGTACCATAAACAAAGCCAAAAGACAAATTGAAAAAAAAAAAGGTTCCCTGGTGGTGGAGTGGCTAGGCTTCGGCACTCTCAACACCACGGCCTAGGTTTGATACCCAGCCAGGGAACTACCCCCCACAAAAAAATGAAATTCACAACAAAGCAATAATTTTATTAATATATGAATTGATAAATTACCTCTACAAAATTAGTAAGAAAAAGGCCAAGTACCCTACAAAAATATTATTCACACAAAAACAAATTACTCTAAAACATTTTACGCTTATCAAACCAGCAAGAAAAATACCAACTGAACCATTTATGAGGATATAGGAACTTTTATACACTGCTGGTGAGGCTGTAAATTTATACTAATTTACAGTCTCATTTAGTAAAAAGTATATTTTGCCTAAGAATTTAGCCATATCTAGTAAAACTGAATATACGTGTACACTAAGATTTAGTGATTCTACTTTTAACTATAGTATTGCACTACAGTAGTGGTTCTCAAATGCTGGAGTACATCAGAATCACCTGATAAACAGATTGCTGGGCTGCACCCTCAGAGTTTCTAATTCAGAGGTTTAGAAATGGGCCTGAGAATCTGCATTTCTAACAAGTTCCCAGGTGATCCTGGTAAGCTAGTCCTGGAACTACATTTTGAGAACTACTGCCCTAGAGAAACTGCACATAGACTCAAAAAGACATAGACAAGGGTTTTTAATGTGGCATTGTTTACAGCAGAGAAAAACCAGAAACTGAAAATCCATTAGGAGGAGAATATAACTAAATTGGGTTATTTCCATTTCATCATGAAAAACTCTATTTCAGGATTTAAAATTAATAAACTAGAACTATAGCACCATGCAGATGAGATCAAATACAATGTTAATGCAAAAAAGCAAGAATGTCATGTGTAGTACTTTATGCAAATTTAAGATTATATATTATTTACACACATGGATATTATAGAACTAAAAAAGAACACTGACAAACTGCATCACATTCAGGATGGGAAAGCAAGGGAGAAGAATAAGACTGGGAAAAGAATATAAGACATTTCAAATTGATCTCTCATATTCCTTTTAAAATAAGGATGATCTGAGGCAAATTTGACAATACAAATGTCTATTAGTCTGGGATGATAATTACTTGAGTGTATACTATTCTTTGTACTGTTCTGCTTTATTTTTTTAATATATTGTATTAACTGTAGAAATAAGGTAAGGATATGTTCCATTATATCACACATTGTCTAATTTCCTGAATAAGTGGTTTGTTTTCAGCTATAGACAGACAGTATGAATCTTAACATGTTGCCCTCTTTGCTTTGCTACTGAGACAAATCTGTGACCCATTTCTTGAAACTACAGGCTCATGTTTATTCTATACGATATATTCTATATAGGTTCATAATGCTCATTCTATAATAGCTTTATTACTTACTTAATCTTATTATTCCCTTTGCTTTAATTCCCTCAACTGTCTTATTATTCCCTTTGCTTTAATTTCCTCAACTGATTACTCTTTTATATGTTAAGTATTTTTAGAAACTGCTTCAAATCATTTGTAGAAAGATGTACAAATGAATATAAAAGAAATCACTCAACTCACACACATTCACTGACCATTTAAGTAATAATCATGAAGGGGGATTAATAAGATATAGTTAGTTGTACTTTCACAGAGTAATACCATTGGTATTACCAAAGTCTCTGCTGTTTTTTATTTTTTTATTTTTACTGTGAGACTTAGTGTGGTGATGTTGATTAATAAGAATTACATAGGTTCCAGGTGTGCAATTCGATAGTTCATGATCTATGTGTTACATTATGTGTTTACCCTCTAGTGTCAGTTCTCTTTCCATCACCATATTACTTTACTCCCCCTCCTTCTTCTCCCCCTCTCACCCCACTTGCCCTCAGGTAGCCCCCAAACTACTAACTGTATCCATGAGTTTTTGTTTCTTTGTTGCTTTCAGTTTTATATTCCACATATGAGTGAAGTCACAGGGTTCTTGGTTTTTTTGTCTGGCTTATTTCACTTAGCATGTTTTCTAGGTCCATCCATTTTGTCGCAAATGACAATATTTCATCTTTTCTTATAGCTGAGTAATATTCCATTGTGTATATGTACCACTGCTTCTTTATCCAGTCATCTGTCGCAGGGCACTTGGGTTGTTTCCATGTCTTGGCCACTGTGAACAGCACTGCGATGAACATTGGGGTACATAAGTCTTTGCGGACAAAGGTTTTCAGGTTTTTTGGGTAGATCCCCAGAAGGGGGATTGCTGGGTCACATGGTACCTCCATTCCCAACTTTCTGAGGAACCTCCACACTGTCTCCCACAGCGGTTGTACCAGTTCGCACTCCCACCAGCAGTGTGCCAGAGGTCCTTTCTCTACACATCCTCTCCAGCACTTGTTATTCCTTGTCTTGTTGATAACAGCCATTCTCACAGGTGTGAGGGGGTATCTCATTGTGGTTTTGATTCGCATTTCCCTAACAGCTAATGAGGATGAGCATTTTTTTCATATGTCTGCTGGCTATTTGTATTTCTTCATGGGAGAAGTGTCTATTCAGGTCTTCTGCCCACTTTTTAATTGAATTTTTTTTCTTGTTGAATTGTACAAATTCTTTATATATTTTAGATATTAGTCCCTTATCTGATATCGTTTGCAAAAATTTTCTTCCATTTGGTTGGCTGTCTCTTTACTGTGTTGATGGTGTTTCTTTTGCTGTGCAGAGAAGCTTTTTAGTTTGTTATAGTCCCATTCATTTATTTTTGCTTTTACTTTTCTTGCCTGTGAGGTCATGTTCATGAAGTCCTCCTTGAGCCTGAGGTCTTTAAGTTTAGTACCAATGTTTTCTTCTATACAGTTTGTTGTTTCAGGTCTTATGTGGAGGTCTTTAATCCATTTTGAATTAATTTTAGTATATGGTTTAACAGTTCATAGCTCAGATTCATTCTTTTGCATATGGTTTTCCAGTTTTCCCAGCACCACCTACTAAAGAGGCTTTCTATTCCCTATTATATAATGTTTGCTCCTTTATAAAAAAATATTTGTACATCCATTGGTTTTAAACACTATTCTACAGGCATTTACAATGAAAGCATCCTATGTTAATCACGGAGTAAACACATGATGTATTATTTCAGTTAGCTAGCACACTAAGCACTGCAGTGGCATTTGAGTCTCCCTGGTTTGTGCAATTCATGATTCCAAAAAATCAAGAAAAGAGACCAAATGCTTGATCTCCTATGATCAAAGAAGGCTTACTTTTGATGGAAAACACATTCTCACAGAACTGTTTATTTGTCTGGTAATGAATAAATGCATCCTAGAGAGTTTTACAAATCCCAGTTACCATTCTGTCAGTAGAGGCCAGAATGAAATTTCAAAATTTCTACTTAAAACTATCTTTTTGGGCAGGCTGGCAAAGATGTGAATTTTACACGTTAGTTAAGAACATAAAATTTGGCTCTAGAGGTGTAGGGTGCAGACTCAGCTCTACACTTAACGATCATAAAATACTAATTTGAGTTTATTTTGAAAGTAAAAAACACATTAAATTTATTTAACAATTAACAATTTAAGAATTATCTAAGTCTAAGAAAATGACAACTTAAAAAAACAATTTATTTTAATGACTTAATTATTGCTACTGAACCATGGTTCATTATTACAACCAAAAAAACCCCCCAAAAACAAAAAATGACGACTTTGGTCTTCGCCAGTTTTTTCTTTTTTGCTTCTCACTTATTTTGTAGCCAAGTCTTCTTCCTTTTTTTTCTTTTTCTAAAATAATATCACCTTTCTTGCAATTTTAAAAAAATGTCCGACCCTGCAGCTAGGAGAAATGGGAGAATCAGCCTTAAATTCTGAGGAGATTTAACCACACGACCTGCTGAGAGGGAAATAGACTAGGACAGCACAAGTTTAATTAATTTCACTCATAGCAGGAACCATAGGCAAAGTCTTCATCAGCAAAGTAGCCTGGTGTTACATGAACTTTCCAAGTACTTCATGCCAACTGCTGCAGATACCCAGCAGAAAAACAATTTGAGAAAAGAGGAGGTCTACTTGAGGGTCATGGTTTGAGCATCTTTGTAGGAGACAAGTAGCACCAAAATATATTGTTCCTGGCTTCAAACAAGTTAAAACAAGACTGTCCAAGTTTTCTAATGAGAAATTTATTCTCCAAAGCTCAGCAAACTTCCGAGTATGCTGACAACTATGAGGCTGAACATATCTATTACATACCATAATTTATTTTCCTTTTCAGTCTACTAAATCCTGACCTGTGAGGTTATAACTCAAAAAATAAACTTTTACCACTTAATGCACAAATTTATTTTGAATTTTTGGTAAAAAAATAATAGAATTTTTTCCATAAAAAGAATGGTGTTTCAAAAACTTCTGCTGTTGTCCAATACAGTCTTTCTTCCGATTTCTTCACAGTATCTTCTCTCCAATAAATGTATCAACCACCTGTGTCAGACTCAAGCACTTGCAAAATTGTCATGGCATGTACAGTAATAAGTTAAAATATGTCTATCGACTGCAATACTGCTCAAATTCCAATGAAGGTAATATCAGTTAGCAACTAATAACAATCTCTAACAGAATGTTTCCTAGCAGGTATTATGATGCATATATAATGCTTTCAGTACAACCTACACAGTGCATTTCTTTTCTGCCTTCTTTTAGACTTAAACACATTTCTGTTGCCTCTAGTAGACTTTAAGTTCCTTAAAAGGAACTTGTGATATTCTTCTTTGTATCCCCTTTACCACCTAGCAGAGCCTGCTTGGAACAAGGCATTCAGCAAAAATACTTTGATGACTGCAACATTTATCCAGGTGCATTTAAGTTCATTAACTTTTTGGCTTTATTCTTTCACATATCTCTAAAAGAGCCCTTTGAACAGTGCTGAGTATATTAGATTTGCAATGTAATGAAAATCATTAATTTGTTCTTTTGGATGAGTTACACACAAAGCCAAAAACTCCTAGCCTGGCACCCTCAAGTACCAGCGCTCGTAAAAATAAGTTTTTCATCCAGTATCAAGTATATCTTTATTCTACATGGGGAGAAAGACTGGTTATAGTATCTTCCATTTTCAAAACATGAATCAGTAATTTGAACTAAACTCTTACATAATCAGGATTCTTTCAGAATAGAAGATGAATTTCCTGTCCAATACAGGGAAATGTCTCAATAGTTTAATCTGCAGTATATGCAGAACTAGGCTAGAACACTCTCTGAAAATTGTTACATGAACAGCTTATACAATTATTTATTATCTTTCTTTTATTTTCTATAAGCACTTCTCCATTTTGATCTAATCCAGTCATCCAGACTTTATTTTAGAAATCACAACTAACCCAAGCATATCACATATATAATATCTTATGAGTCAGCCTTATATCCATCGGTCTTAAAATTACAGGAATAAACATTGTGGAGATATTAGATTGAGCCATGTAATTGTTTTGTAAGCCAAAAATAGTCAAATATTAGCAATTTCATGTGGTTCGACATAATACACAAACAAGCACAAGCTAGGTGGCTAGGAACATAGCTTCTTGCCGAAGGATGATTTCCTGGGTACTTTTTAAAAGCCTATCACTTTTTTCTTCTTTTGGTTTAAAGCCTGTACAGTTGCCAAGTAAGAAAAAAATCCCAATGTCATAACTATTTTAAACCTGAGAGACGTATGCATTTTCCAAAACAAGATGCCAAAAAGATTGTTGACAATTAAGAGAGGGTGGGGGAAGAAACTACAGACTTGGGTATACTCATTTTTAAGAAACTGATGTGACCTCAAAAGAGTGTTTGTGTTTCTCAATCATAGATAGCCCAGGAGGAAGTAACTTCTTTCTAATTATTCCAAGGACAGATTATTATAGGTTATACTGATTTACCCTGTTGCAAGGTTTGAATGACTTAAATATCTGTTATGGGTAAACTTTTTGCAGCAATCTAGTCTAACAAAATACTAAATGTACTTTTTAAAAATTTAAAGATACTTCTTTGAATGAAACTAATAATCAAAAAGAGATCTCAATCAGCAAAGACTGGGTTTCTCTTATGTCTCTTATACAATTTAAAGATGACCTTTTTTTAATTGAGATATAATCTGACATATAATATTGTATTTTTTAAAATTCTTTTAAGAGATGGATTTAGTATTAAGTAAATACAAAGACCAAGAAGACAAAAGTCAGCAGAGTAATGGAAAAATGGGCAAAGAACAGCCAACAGTTTACAGAAATGTAAATATAACTGGTTCTTAAATATATGAAAATACTGTTCAATTCTCATTCATAATAAGACAAATGCAAATTAAACTACACATTGATTCACAGTGAACTGGCATAAGATCAAAATGTTTGATAATACTTACCCAGGGTAAGAAGAACATTTTTGACTACAGTATAAATTGTTACAATCTCCATGAAGGGAAATGTATAACAGAATGAATAAGAAATGCATATATCCTCTGTTCTAGCAATTCCACGTCTAGAAATTTACGCTATTGATATATTTAATATGACAAATATAAAAGGTTGCTCACTATATCACTATTTGTAATCACAAAAGAATGGGAATAACCTAAAGGTCCATCAACAGACATATGTAACAAGCATCTGTTAAAAAAAGGAATGAGGAAGTTCTTTCCATTTAAAGAGGTAAAAACATTTACTTGTTTTAAAATCGACCTATCTACCTACCTACTCACCTGGAAAGATATCTAAGACTCTAAGGATGCTGGTTACTCCCAAGGAAGAGAACTGAGTACTTAATTGGGAAAAATTTCCATTGTATTCCCTTTTGCACTTTGTGAATTTTGAACTGTGTGACTATATTACCTTTTCAAATAATAAATTTAAAAATTTTAAAAAGAATTAGCAGCATTTATAATTAATTTTTCTAAGTTATGAGATGGCTTATCAATCAGACCCTTATGAGAGACAAGACAAGAATTCTTCAGTGGCTTACAGTGCTATCCAAATAAAATGTACCTCCTATCACAACTGCCAAGGCCTCAGTGCACCCCCCTGACCTCATCTAACACTTACCCTTCTCAATCACCATGCTTAAGTCACTCAGGCCTTTCATTCTATTCGATGAATACCTCAGGTTCTTCCCTCCGCCCAGAAAGCTCTTTCTTCCCTCAGATCTTTTCATAGCTGGCTCCCTCTCATCATTTAGGAGTCCTATAAAATGTAGTATCCTCAGAGAGGTCTTCCCTGACCACCCAATCTTAAGTTGCCTCGAATTCTAGCCTGTCCTGTCCTATTTTATTTTTTTTACTTGTCTATTGTCTTCCCCACTAGAAGCTCATTGAGAGAAGAGCATCATCCCCTGTGCCTAATGGTAGAGCAGGCACTCAATAAATATTTGTTCAATGCAACTGTTGAATAACTAGACTCACTGTCTTTTGGGGTCCTATTTTTCCTTAGTGAGCTCTAGTTAAAATGTTAAAGTTGGGTAGTTGCTAAATGAATAACAGCGATAGGAACCCAGGCATACTTTTAAAATAATACAACATTAAAAAAAGAAAACAATCAACTCATCTCACTCCAATTTTAAAGAATTCATTCAATACATTCCAACACCACATTCTTCGATTAAAAAAAAAAAATCCAAGTAAATTTGAGAGAAAAGGGAAGACTGCAGGGCGACACGGGAAGTTCCTGAATCCACAAGACAACAGTAATATAAGCACTTTTTTCAGAATAAGTTGATTCGGTAACAGAAAGTACCATTACAGCAGCTGTCAGGAACTCAGGCTAGACCTCTAAATTATTTCAAGTTAAATTTTATGTAATAAAATTCAATATATTGATAAAATGAGGCAGATTCTTAGTATTTACTTTGATTTGACCTATAATTTTCATATCTGACATGGTTTGATCCCCTTAAAAACTGACATATAGAGAAAATATAAATAACATTAAATATATACAGCTAGGCTCTTGAGCCATTCGTCTGCTGGAGCCTGCTACTACCTCTTAGGACTGTACTTTCCCTTTTAATGAACTATCTCTTTGTTTCACCTTATTTTCCTTTTAATAAACTGCTTCTTGGTTTCACCTCTAAAATATATACACACACACACTATACATACATACACACACACACACACACACACACACACACGTGTATGTTTAAGAATAAATGTATATCTTTAAAACATGTCTAGATATATAACTAAGTTTTTTCTATACCAGGCTAAGACATAAAATTTATTTTCTGCCATGCCAAATACTTATCTAATTAAGAGCTGAATTGTTTTTACAACTGTGGTACATAAGAAAACTCAGAAATGAGTGTATTATTATGTATGCATGCATGTCAGTACCTTTAAGATTTTCCCAGTTTACAGATATCTCTTAGGCAAGCATAGACTCTGAAATGATTGTGAGGATTAGATATGCTTTCATACATAAAAATAACTATTTTTCTTTCTCCTTAAAGTGTTATAAATAGAGCTTTATAGAATAGCTTGGCTAGTATGGCTCATCCAGACAAAGTCAAGATGAAGATGAATAAGAAGGTACATGAAAGAATCTCAAGTCAGAGAAGGCGGTGGGATAACCAACAAAATGCTCCTGACTCCCAAACCTCAGTGTGTCCTGGCTGTTTACAGCCTTACTGCCCTTTTCTACAGGTTATAAATATCTACAAAGTGTCCTTGTCCCCAAGGAGACCTTAGCAGCCAGCTCAAAGGTTAAAATATGGAATAATTCTCACTTTGGATGCAATTTTTCCTGGTAGCAAAAAAATCAAAGAGCAGAAAAATTTATTGCCAATTTAAGTTAAGGGCAATCATTTCCTTCCACTGACAACTATCCATTACTTAAGAGTTGTGGACACAGACACATTAGCATAATTCCCTACCCCAAAAATATGTCCAGGGAGAATACAACGGATGCTCTGCTCTAAATGCAGAGATCTGTCCTGAAAAAGGGCAGGTGCCACTCAACCACCTTGTAGGATTGCATCTCCTTAGACCTTAAAAAGACTTTATGAGTTTTGGTTTTGCTTTTTAATTTAGGCACAAATGACTACTGAGCTAAGCATATGTACAAAAAATCATCCAGAGAAAAAATTTCTGTCTCTGCTTGGATGGAGGATATACAGCAGAATAAACAAACCATGGTTGCAAAAAGCGTTAAGTTTCATAAGGCCTGGGTCAATACCAGCAGGAGATGTGCTGCTCTTGTTAATTACAGAACACCTGCTAGAAATAAGAGAAACTCCTCCAACTGCTTTAAAAAAAAAAAAAAAAGAAAGAAAGAAAAGGCAGACAGGGTTCATCAGATTAAGTTTCTCCACCCATTACTTTCAAAGTCCATCATTTGGGAGATGTCTGAAACAGAATGACATGAATCCAACTCAGCAAACAAACCTGATTATAAAGAGGTTATTTCACTTCAAAGTGGATCTCAGTTCCAAAGGAAAACACCTTTAGAAATAAACTTAGGCAGAAGCCAACAATCTGCAACTTCTCTCTTCACAAATTATAATAATGTGTTGATTCCACTGAATGGTTTGAGTGAAAATCTCTAAGGCCAAAAAGAGTAAACTTAGGAAAGATAAAAAGATTTTAACACATCCCATGTATTATCAAAGATTTCTTCTCTAGGCTGAGAAATTTTATTATAAAACAAGAGCTGGAACAGAATTTTAAAAAAGAAAAAGGAGAAGGAAGAGAGCGGAAGAAGGAGGGGGAGGAAGAGGAGAGCGAAGAGGAAAAGAAAACCTTATGGCTAAGAAGATTCTATTTATATACAATTATGTTCCTAAAGCTGTTTTGAGATTTGAGAGGTTACAGTTTGTCATCCTTTCCCTTTCACTACAACTATGAAGAACCTTATAAAATCCAAATAGTAAACAGATGAGAGGCTTGGCCCTAATATAATTTAAGTGTGTCCAATCTGCAAAGAATTCAAAAACAGAATAGTCATTTTATGAAACAAATAGTGAGAGGTTGCATAACCTCACAGGGTCCTCTGGCCTTTATAGAAGCCAAATTCAACATGTGGTTCTCTTTGGCCAGCTCTACTTTAGTCAAGGCATTTAAAAATATTTCTTGCTAACACAGTTTGGCTATAGAAAGGGCCCAAGGAATGCATATCAAAAAAGAAAGTCGAAATTGGTCTTAAGGTATACAATTTGAAACAAGTTCATCAACTTAGAGGCTGCAAAGGCTCACCTGGCTCCAGAAATCTTGGTATACCATACAGGCAACCAATTCTCTTCAGCATTAAATACTGTAATACTATTTAGCTTTAAAAAAATTTTTTAAGTACAGAATTCAGTATTTTCTGGAGACACTTTTTTTGTTGGGTTTTTTTTTTTTTTTTTTTTTTGAGAGACACCTAGACCTCCCTCTAATTAAGAGAGACTGTGGTATATGTCTGCTTTAATCTTCCTTAACTATAGTCTTAACTGAAGAAATCTAATGACTGTTTATATGGACTCATACTCCTTGCCTAGCAAGTATTTGCAGAAAACAAATTCTCTCTTCTCCTAAGGTTATTAACAATAAACCAATTTCAGTGTTAAGGTTAAGGTTCTAACTAAACTAAATGGAACAAAGGATGGGCAGAAAGTTTTCAGCTTTAAATGTTCATTCCAAAATTCACGATGCAAGGAAAAAGTAAAACCACACAGGCAGACAAAACAGGGGAAAGTTAGACAGAATGTCTGTCTTAACAGAATTTCCTGGCTCTCAATGATATGTCTCAGAATTCAAAAGATTAAAAGGCAATAACATCTATTTTACCCAATAAAACACTGTAAAAACATACATAAACACTTGAGGCAAGAATATTATACCACAAAGTAAAAGTTTTAAGATGCCAGACAGGATGGTAGAAAGATTTTTTTTAAAGCAACCCCTATAGAAATAGGCTCTAAGGTACATAAACAAAGGTAATCTGCTCAAAAACAAATTCCTTTTATAGAGTAAAAGGAAGCCCATGAATTGCTTTAAGGCATTTCCTTTTATAAACTGCAATTAGAATTTCCCTACAGATCTTTTCTAGGGAGAAAAATAATTTTACTCTAAGATGTCAAAATCACGTATTATCAACTGTTGATTAAAAATTTAACCCAAACATCTTTTCTCCCCTCCATCATCAGTGTAAAGCCTAATCCTACATACAGCAGTCACCAGAGAAGATCTGAATAAATAACTCCGGTTTACTCCAGGGAAGATTATTTAGAATAAAATTTCTTTTGAAGGCACTTCTGAAAAATATTTATTTCACAATTTTAATGCTCATTATTTAAAATTTGAAAAGAAAAAACACAACACCTTACATGCTTACCTTATATGACTTCCAACTTTACATACCATTTGCACTGAAATGAAAACAGTAGATTGCCCTCAAGATGTGCATTTTTTGGGTGGGAGAGAAGAGACAGGGTCTCAAATATATGGTGATGGAAAGAGAACTGACTCCAGGTGATGAACACATAACACAACACATAGATGATGTACTGTAAAATTGTATACCTGGAACCTATGAAATTTTTATTAACCAATGTCACCCCAATAAATTTAACAATAAAAAAATCAAATAAATAACAGAAAGAGGCAGGCAAAGCTACCTATAATACAAATTATTTTAAAAAGAGAAAAAAATGTGCATTTTTTAGTCATGGTAATTATTTCATTCTGCTTTTTTCCTCATCATCTTAAACTTATGTCTAAAATAAAACTATATAAAAACTCACCAAGTCAAGTCAGTAGGAAGACTCTAATTTGTCTTGTCTAACAGGAAATCTCTGTTGGAAATAGAGATGACGAATCAGATTTAACCAGATTCTGAATCTCATACAAGTCCTTACTTTGGCTATTCTAAAAAGGGAAAATCTTACAAAAGCAGGTGATACATTTGCTAGGGTTTACAAGTCAAAATTATCATTCTTATACCTCTAGTCCTGAGTGTTTTATTTTTTAATCATCATTCAAAAAGGCAGTATTTAGAAATGCAAGTCAGAAAAATCCGAACTAATTCATCTATGAAGACAGCAAAAATGAAGTGGCTTGTCCCATGCCAACAAGAGGGGAGTGATCACTTTTGCCAGACATTTCACAAAACGTTGAAAGTATTATCATACTATGAAGTTTTTACGTAAAGTACCTTTTTAAATAAATGCTCTGTGGGTCAATTATACCAAGCAAAATACATTTAAATAAAGCCATGTTCCCTGTGGTTTTAACAAATGCTGCCACACTGAGGTTCTTATTGGAGACTGTTAAGATATCTGGGCAAAACACCACCCACCACCACCTTAATAATCTACCATACCGTACAGAGTGAGTCAAAACAGAAACAGTAATAGCAGTTGCAAGGCTTCTAGGAGACTAATGAAGGCAGAAAGTTCTGGTTTTATCTTCCCATTTGTGGGAAAACAAAGTACTATATACATTGTAATCGTTTAAAAAATAGAATCTTTTCCTGAAAATGTAAACACTATTTTTACTGGTACACTGGTACAAATAAACAAACTTTTCTTATTTTGGTAAACCAAGTCTGCATACTATCAGTAATGGAATGAGCCCTCACTGAAAACTGTCCTAAACTACTGACGTTGAAACAGCAGTCTTGATCAGAAGATTTAAGAGAAGCAAGAGTCAGGATGAATTCATTTAACAAATATTTACTGAATACCAACTGTGCAAGGTATTGAGACAAGGTATTGTGGTTTAAAAACAAACAAAGAGAGAGACAGACAGACAGATAGACAGATGGATAGACAAGATACCTGGACCCTCTGAGGGTACAAGAGAGATAACTGCCATTAAGACTTTATAAGTAAGTGCTCCTTAGGCAGATGACATCAACAAACTCTAACAAATGAAAATGCTCTGAACATCTGTACTTCTTAAAGCAGAAACCAATACCTTTATTCTTTTAATCTAATATTTTTTAAGTTTAAGGTTTTGGTTTCTCAGTTAATTTGCTAAAATGAACATGTTTAGGCCCAAAGAATTAGCAAAATTTAAAGAGTGTGACAATACTAGTAAGGAGCAGTGGGAATAGGAATATTCTCACACTGTACAACCACTTTGGAAAAATGATTTATTATCTAATAAAACTACAGACTCAGCAATTCCACTCCCAAATACGGCCCAGAGGAAGTCCTCCTGAACATTTCCATCAGCAAACATAAAAATGCTCACGGCAGCATTGTTCATTAACAGCCAAAAACATCAATAGCAGAATGGCTACATAAATTGCAGTATATTCATATAATGGGATGCTATCTGACAGTGAAATTAAACTACAATTCTACATAATGACACGGATGAAAGTTACAAACATACTATTAGGTTCTGAAAAAAGACACAAAAGAGCACATTATTCCATTACATAAAGTTCAAAAACAGATAAAATTAAACTATAATGGTTTGCAATAGATCATAGGTGGTAAAATCATAAAGAAAACTTAGGAAATGATTATCACAAATGTCAGACTAGTTAGCTTCTGGGTGCTATCAATGATATACTTCTAGATCTTATTGATGGTTTTATAGGCACTTGCTTATTATAATCAGTCTTTATGTTTTGTGCATTTTTCTGCTACATTTCCATAGTAAAAGTGCTCAAAACATATGTTAAAATAATCCAATAGAGTGTATATATACAGTTGACCCTTGAATAATGTAGGTTTGAACTGTGTAGGTCCACTTCTATGTGCATTATTTTCAATAATCATTATAAATGGATTTTCTCTTATGAGTTCCTTAATAACATTTTCTTTTCTCTAGTTTTGTAATTTCATAATTTACTTTATTGTAAAAATACATATAATATTCAAAATATGTTAATCAACTGTTTATGTTATTGGTAAGGCTTCTGGTCAACAGAAGGCTATTAGTTAAGTGTTTGGGGATTCAAAAGTAAATGCAAATTTTTGGCTACATAGGGGGTCAGGGCCCTAAACCTTGCATTGTTTAAGGGTCAACTGTGTGTGTGTATAAATTTTATTTACATATATTATTAAATACATTTATTAAGTATTTATTATAAATAATATATATTTATTTCCTCCAATGTCTAAGGGTAAATATAATGTCTTGCATAGAATACACACTCTTGATTTTTTTTCAAGACAATTCAGGATGAAAACTCAGTAACAGAGCAGGGCCACTCAGGAATGAACACCTGTAGACAGGCTTTCCTACTATACTTCCTTTCTGTGAATTATACACAATACCTAAGATCTGTATTTCAGAAAAATTTTCAGCACCGACAAACGTTGAAATCTACATATGGCTACTCACTAGGAGCCATAAGTTAATACCCAAATTATTACAAGAAATAAACAAAAGCCTCTGAAAAAGCAATGCCAGGATACAAGCACTTTTGGGTATTAACGTTTCAGTTTCATTGTGGCCTCTGATGGAACCTCCAATGACTTCCCATCTTACTCAGTATAAAAACCGAACTCCTTACGGTGGTGGAATAGGCTCTGCACAATCTGGACCTCCTTACCTCTGCAGCCTCATCCCCAATTACATCTTCCTGAGCTTACTATTTTCTGGCCATATTGCCCTTCTTTGCTATCGTTCCTGACAAAACAGGCTCGCTCCTGCCTCAGGGCTTTGTACCTGCCCTCTTCTCTACCTGGAAAATTCTTCCCTGGGATATTTTCTTGGGCACACTCCCTCACCATTGTCTGCTTTCCAAAACAGGCACTAAATTTGTGAGGCCTTCCCTGATGCGCTTAAAAATGTAATCCACTCCCTCTCCCTACAACCCCAATCATAGTCCTCCTTCATTATTTTTTTCTATAGCACATAAAGTCACCTACTACATTGTATCGGGAATGTACGAAGGCAGACTCTTGTCTGTTTCATTGCTGTATGTCTGTTTCATTGCTATAACCAGTGTCAGACACATGGAAGGCCAGAAATAAATACTTATTTAATAAATGATTGAATTAATCTGTTTCTTTTGGATTTCTGTATTTGAAAAATCAGATAGTAATTCCATACATTCATAAAACAATATTTCCCAGATGTCACCCCAATAAGTCTAACAATAAAAATGAATTAAAAATAAATAAATAAATAAATAAAAAATAAAAAAAAATTAAAAAAAAATAATAAAAAAAAAATAAATAAAAAAAAAAATAAATTTATGAACAAAGTTTGTTTTACTAACAAGTTTCGGTTTATGTTCTGATTAACATTAATGAGTCACAGGTAAGACTTAAAGTTGATACAAACTAAATTGTATTTTCCCCTAACAAATGTGCAGTGCCTGTTTTAATAACAATGCTGGGAGAGCCCAGAGAGACCAGAATCCTCCTGTATTGCTGGTATAGGTGTACACTGGTATAAGCATTACGGCAACCACTTGACAAGATGCAGCATGAAGACTGAGTGTTGCTTCCTTTAGTATACCTTTTGTTATTTTTAAGTTTTTAAAAAATGAGCATGTTTTACATTTATAGTCAGGAAAAAAGGTGTTTCAAAGAAAGAATTATGCAAACAAAATATAATTTCAAGAAGAAAGTACTTTATATTATATTTTGACTCCTACAGAACAATAAAGGCTTCTGTTATGTATCCAGATGAAATATCCCATGAAGGTGACTGTAGTTAGAAAAAAGACACTTTGACTTAGGAACTAAAAATTTTTAATAGCAGTTTCCAGAGAGGAAGGGAAAACAAATCCATAGTGTTAGTGCTCCATAGAAAATAATGTTTTTATTCTAAAGCAAGATTTAAAATAGGAATATTTCTCAAGAGCATAAAATGTGGGACTTCTGTGATTAAAGTGCAGGTAACGCACTCCATTCAAACTTAGTGATTACAAAGGCATAAGATAGTTCAAAAATGAATAAAAAAAAAATTAAAAAAAAAAAAAAAGAAAGATAGTTCACTAAACAAAGCCTACTGGGTGACATGAGAGAGACTTCTTAGCACAGAGATAGAGCTTATACTTTTGATGGAATACTTCACCCAAGTTAAAGTTGGATAAGCCTAGAAGCAAAGGATACTTCACATCACAATACTTGCGACCTGAACTATATCCTAAGACATGATAAATCTGAGAGAAAACACAAAGCCATGTGATATTCTACAGCTATATTCATTACTAAGATCTCCATTTTAAGATCTTACTGTTTTTTAAAATACTTAACACACAAATTCTTTTTAAATTCTTAGGATAGTTGATATATTCATGAAGTGAATATATCATGAATATATATTCATATATGAGGCAGCTGCCCACACTAGTTAAGGAATTCCTACTTAAATACTTGTAGCAGGCAGTATATTATTAGAGAAGAATAAAACAGTTTTCATTTCTAATACTTCAGTATTCTAAATGCTCAAAGCTCTGAACATGATCCATGTTTAAAGGGGAAAAAACATGGAATATAAAAATTATATATTCAAATTCATAATAATGACTAAAAGTATATTGGATTAAAGGCTCTAGAAAACATAAATGAAAACCTCTGATCATTAAAACATCTGGAACCTAATTAAAATTTATCTGTAATAATTCATATCTAAGGTTAAGGCTTTTATTTTTAAATGCTTAATTTGGCTAAGAACACTCCAAGAAACTGTTTCATAAATATAAACTATGTTTGGATTATACTGATTTTATAAGGTAACACAAGAATTGCATGAGCTAGATAAGAGATTACTAAGTAGGTCTACATTTAGCAGGCAAGAAGTAGTCTAGGAATTGCAAAGTAGTAAAAGAAAACTTAGAAGGGAGAAGGGGAAAAGGTGAGTTGTTACTGACATTTATGAAAAACAGCTATTGGATATGAGACCACAAAGATTTTCCTCATCCCTTCCTTTCCCTCAAATGATAACTATGAATACTAAAGTCCAAGTGGGAGAATTCAAATAAGGTATTTAAAACAAAATCAAACCACCAAAGCAACACAAAAAGAAGATGGAGGAGGAGGAGAAAACCATAAGGGATATATATGAGGTTTCTGTTCACTAGAGTTCTGTCTGTAATGGCAAAAAAATGAAAACAGTTTATATAGCCATCATAAGGGACTGGAAAAACTGTGAAACAGTCAGTGAAATAAAAATAAAACAGCTAAAATGAGGGACCTAGATCTATATGTATTCAAATTAACAGATGTTGAAAAACAAGAATAAAAAAAATGACTCCCATAGAATTTATTTATAGATTTCTAAACACATATTTGTGTATTTCACTCACACTGCACTGGAAGAACACACACTAAATTCATGGTAAGAGTTTGGTGCTGGTGCCTGAGGATGACAGAAAAAAACTGAGAAAGCTGAAGGTGCCTGTCACAATCTCTGTACTTTTTGTTTGGCTTTTTTTTCTTTTTTTTAACTTTTCAAAAACAATGAATTCAGAGGAAAAAGGAAATTAGCAAAGATTTTTTTAAAAACTGACATCAGAACAATATTTTAAATAGACCGTAAGGTAATCTGAATCAAACCCCATAAAAGTCAACGAATTCAGTCCCAATCTTTTCAACAATGCAAAATCTAGCTTTTGTTGGTAAAATATTTTTCCCAGTTGATGGGAGTTACAGAGCACTGGGGTTACTTGAAAAGGGAGGGAGTAAATAGACTGACCTCATATACTTCAGTAAGAAGATATGTTTTGAATAAAAATACTACTCACAGTAATTCAGCATACCTTCAGAGAGACCGTAAATGTTCACAAGGAACCATGTTTCCACAGAGCGCCTTCTTTCCTTTCTATTCTTCCTACTTCAATGGAACCTCTGTTCTGTTCTACCTTCTAACCTCCTGAAGGCTTGTCCTCCACCTTTGCCTGATCTTATTCATTCCCCTAAGGACCAATCCCATCTTTGATCACCTCAAATTCAGATTTTTTAAAAGAAAACTTGAGACTTTTTGAAAGCTGAAGGCTTTTCTCCTCTTTCGAATACTTTTTTCCCCTCCCTCTTCCTTTACTTTTTCCATCCCCAACCTGTTTGTGTCCTTCCATTTTCTTACAGATCAACAGCTGCCTTTTAACTGCTAGCAAGCCTCTGGCAGGTTTATACTTCTCACTTCTTAAGGAAAAGATACTACCAAGTAAACCAAACAAAATCACATTCCACACCCCAAAGGTCAAATAAAGGGAAAAAAGTAAAAAAAATACTAACCATATTTTGCTGCCTTTCATTTTGGCTAGGGATAAAGTTCTAACTACCAGATAGAGAGCAAAACGAAACTTCTTGTACATTTTATCAACTCCTTGTAGCATTTAAATGTATTTGGAGTCTTGTTTAACAAGGCACTTGGGTTAAGAATAATCAGGTCACCTAGAATAGGTCTGTACAGTTGAGTACTACAGCCTACTAGAATCGTAACCTCAAGATTCACAGTAGGGATACATATAGTATAACTCAAGAAGTTTCATTCCTAGCTTCTCAGTCTTCTTTAAAAAAATTTCCAAGGTCTTTTGTGTTAAATGCTTTAAGCTATATAAGCATTCTCTCATAATCAGTATTCAGTGCTTCAGTCTTCAAAGTACTTTGACATTCATGATCTTATTTGGGATTTTTAACAACTCTGTGAGGCATGGAGGGCAAACATTTTACAAATAAGGAAACAAAAGCTCAGAGGTTATAATCTGTCACCGTCACAGGGCTAAGGGATTTGAGTTCAGAACTCAAGTCTTTCAACTCCTAATTCAATATTTCGTAGTTCTTGTGACTAGGTAATTCTTAGATCAGGTATGGTCTTTCATTTAACATGTAGGAACTGGAAAAATGTCTGACAGACGACATAGTCGTATATCCTAGCTTTCAGTTCCAATTTCATTTTCAAGTGGCAACTCTGTTGAAACGTATACTCTTTTGTTCTAACCGAATTCTAAGCACTATTATTTATGGAGACCTGGGCAAATCATTAACAGGCTCATGCCTACATTTAAGACTGGATCCTGGGAATGAATCGTATGTCCTAATACTTTTAGAACGACTTTCCGTGTTTTAGTACCTAATCATCATTAATTTTTTAAAATAAAATGTCTACCAGAATAATTTTCTAGTCTTGAGTTCCTGAGAAACCAGTGTCTTTTCCTCTGGAGATCTTTATCTCCTTTTAGCCACAAGATTATAGAATTAAAAAGCACAATTTCTATCATCCCTTAATTATATTCATTTGAAATGTCTAACATGACTAAAATACTAAATGGCACCATCTTCTACCCAGTGTTCAATCACCAAAACCATCTTTTCATAGCCTATCTATCAGCAAGTCCTGTCAGCTGTCCTCCTTCCTAATACATTCCACGTTAACCCATTTCTGTCTAATTTTATCCATTTCTGTGCAGTGTTCTCTCACCTAAACCAGTGTTAACTGGTTTCTAATTGATCTCCCAGCTTCCTCTACAGCACAATCTATTCTCCACATAGCAGCTACAATGAACTTTTAAATAGCAAATCAGACCATGTCACTCTTCCATTTAACCACACTTAGAATAAAATTCAGCATCTTCACCTGACCCTACAGGGTACTATTTAAGAGCTTGCCCACTATACCAAATTCATAACCTACCTCTCTCACGCATCACTAACTTCACTCCAAACACATTGGCCTTCTTTCTACAAATAAGCCAAAAGCCAAGCCTGTTTCCATCTCAGGGCCTTTGCACTCTTCCCTCAGCCTGGATGACCTTCTAGACATTCACATTGCTTGCTTGCTTGTTATTTAGGTCTTAGCTCAAAAGTCACCTCTTTTTTTTTTTAACGCCTTCTCTGACCACAGTCAAAAGTAACAGTCCCACCCCCACCTTCTATGAATTTGTTTTATATGAATTAATCCTTCACTGTCTACAGTCTATAGCCTGGCTATCTTCTAAGAGTACTAAGAATATTGATATTGTGGTCCTGCAAAGCTGAAAACCAGAACCTAAGCAGTGAGGGTACTCTGCTGATACAATGCCCAGTTCAAAGTTAGAAGCAGCCCCCTGGTCTTTTTTCTTTTTAGCATCCAAGAGAAACACTATTAAACTTTCTTTTTCCTTTTCAGTATAAAATTTTTAAACAAAGCCATCGTTAACCTCTGAAAATTTTCCTATTATATCCATTTAGGCTTCTTTTTAAAAATTTTAAGATCAAGCCTCTAGACTAGCGGTTCTCAACCTGTGGGTCACGACCCATTTGGGGGTCGAACGACCCTTTCACTGGGGTCGCCTAAGACCATCGGAAAACACATATCAGATATTTACATTACAATTCATAACAGTAGCAAAATGACAGTTATGAAGTACCAACGAAAATAATTTTATGGGGGTCACCACAACATGAGGAACTGTATTAAAGGGTCGCGGCATTAGGAAGGTTGAAAACCACTGCTCTAGACTCTGTCATTACTTTTTATTTGCCTTAAAGAAATCACTAGTTTTTCGACAACTACACCATACTCTATAGGACACAGTTTACTTTCTATCAATTAAAGAAAACAACTGATCATAATGGGACTGGGGATCTGGGACCTGTTTTCTGAGGGCAACTGGCTTACAAATAGAAAAATAAAAGGCAAAGATAAGAGCATTTTGGAGATGGAGATGTAAACAATACCAACAGTTTTAACAAATGCCTTACAGGGTGATAAAAATCAAGAAAGCTTGTTAATACTACTTAATTCTTCAGGAGTAAAAGACAAGTGATCTGAGTAAAGTGAAAGGCGTTCTTTGCTATTAGCCTGAATACTCTTTGAGGGCAAGGGGCATCCCATTCTGTATTGCGGCTGGCATATAGGAGGAGCTTCATAAACATGTGAATAAAGAAATCAGTAAAATAATTCTAGAGATGTAAAAGGATTTAATGAGCATCCAGTCAAATGATTTTGTTTTACAGATCAGGAAACTGAACCCCAAAGCAGGTTAGTGGCTTGTCCACTGTGATTCAGTATACACAGGAGGCCAGAAGCAGAGCCAAGACCAGAACTCAATCTATTCTACCATCTCCCTACAGTTAGTTATGTTGGAAAAAGCAGGTGCTGGACTCAAGAATTTCAATGTGGGGAGTTCCCTAGTGGTGTAGTGGCTAGGCTTCCGCGCTCTCAATGCTGCGGCCTGGGTTCGATTCCCAGCCAGGGAAATACCCCTCCAAAAAAAAAGGATTTCAATGTGAGCAAGTGAAAGATAATGCACTGGTGAAAAACAAACTGTAATTAAGGACCCGAGTTCAATGATTTAGAATGCAAAAAAGGACTCTGATGAGGCACTATAGTTAACCCATTACGTAGAGTCCAAATGGACCAACCGAATTCTCCTGTCCATTATGAGAAAGGATACTGGGAGTAAGAAAACATATGCAACCCTGATGGTGTAGTGGCTTAAGGCTTCGGCAATGGCGCTGTCAGCGCTGCAGCCTGGGTTTGATTCCCAGTCAGGGAGCTACCCACATACCAAAAAAAAGCAAAAAAAAACAACCAAACAAACAAAAAAAAGCAACACCGACATCCTCCAACCTAGCTTTCCAGACTTACCTAATACGACTGTTCAAATGAAGTCAACTTTCAGAATGCCCAATTCCATTGCTCAGTTTACATTCACAACAGAATTAAAGTGGGTATACAAACTAGATTCCTCCCTAAGGATGTGGGGTTACAAAGATAAATTTGCAACTCTTTGTTCTTGGCCCTCTTTAACCTTTCCGCCTTTCAAGTCAACAAAACTTTTACTGATTAAAATGGCACAGACTCGACTTAACTGATCCTCCAGATGTGAAAAGCCTCCTTTACTCTATTTCCTGAAAACCATTCCTTTCAAAAAGCTAAGATTCTTATCAGCCTAATCAAATTATTATCAACTAAGTGCCCTTTTTGAGAAAGGTCTATGGATTATTTAAATTTTGGAGTAATTTTCCCTACCTACACAAGTAGTAGGATTACAAGCAAAGATAAATTTTTTATCCTAAATCCAACAACTAATCTTAACATTAATAAATATGTTTCTATTGTTTGAGTCCTAAAGTCAATCAACCATAAAAAATCTTCACAGAATGCAATTTGGATGTCCAGTCCTATGTTGAACTACCAGCTTCACTTCTACCAATTTCTTTGCTTGGTTTAAATAAAGAGAAACTGTTTCTGGCCTTGAAGAGCCAGGAAACAATTCAACTTATAATTAAAAGAAGAATTACTCATATTTTGAAGAACTGAGAGAGTCTCCTCAGTATATAAACTTTCCTCCTTTAAACAATTTTTCTACCATCTTTTACAGTACACTTTGCCTTTAAATAGCAAGCCATATAGAATTCACAAAAATTATTTCTCCATCTATTCACCCCTGGGTATTAGATGGACAAAAACTCAGTAAAATCAATTTTAAAAATCTAGAGTAGTCAGGTATTCAAATAAAAAAGGGAAGCTCTGGACTCTAGACACAAATTCACTTCAAATATTAATACCTACAGAACTCAGAAATTCATTTTTAGGTTATGAAATGTGGGTAAGAGTTAGCACTACCACCTTATCTTTACTGCCAGAGGTGGTGACTTTAAAAACTGTCTTATGGGGGTACCCTGGTGGTGTAGTGGCTAGGCTTCGGTACTCTTAATGTTGTGGCCTGGGTTCAATTCCCAGCCAGGGAACCACCCCTCCCCCCACCCCCCACCCCCCAAAGAACTGTCTTATAAAGGTCAACAACATTTTATTGGGTCTTCCAAAATCAATTCTTCAAAACAAAGGACATTAGTTAAATAAGCTATTAGAATAAGAACAGAACAAGTCAATATGTTCATAACCTTTTGCTGTCCCTAGGACCGGAATTCTAGTTCAGGCTTTGCAGATACTTTCCTAAATCTGAGTTTTCTCATCTTTAAATTGAGGGCAAATGTCCAAGAATCTCTAAGGTCCTTTCCAGATCTTAAGTTCTATGTCCCTTTGGAAATACTGTTAAAATTACATCTGTCTCTCTTTACATGTGCTTTTTAAAAACTAAAAGCAATACACAATCAGCATAAATAATTCAAAAGTTAGAGCTGTAATTGAAAAGTGGAAGTTTCCTTCCAGACACCCAAATCCCTCTTCTAAAGCCTAAAGGCAACGCAACCACTGTTTTATTTTGTATCCTCAGAAACAAACAAAAAACACACACAAAGCCAAAAAAGGAGCACGTACCAGCAAATTCTCTCTCATATACCTTATTCTTTCTAAAGATTGCAAATAATTCTACTGTACCTTGATGTGCGGTTTTTAGGATTTTGCTACTGCAAACAATGTAGCAAACAAGTACATTTGAACTTAAGTACAAACAAGCCCAACAGCTTGTACATTGCTTATTTTGATAGATATTGCCAAATTGCTCTACAAAGTGCTATACCAATGATATACAAGGGCTGTCCAGAAAGTATCCAGCCATGAAATATAAAAATAGAGGCATTTATGGCTGGATTTCTTCTGCACAGCCCTTGTATACCATACACTCCCTGCATGATTTCCTGGTTCCCATACCTTTGAGTATATATTCTCTTAATACACTATTCATCCAGGATGGCCAGAGACAGAAAGACATAAACAGACCTTTAAGCAGCAGTGAGATTTAGATTTAAAAAAAAAAAAAAAAAAAAAAAAAAAAAAAAAAAAAAAAAAAAAAAAAAGGCCCACAAATGTCTTTTACAAATTAAGTGGACAAACTCCAGCTAAAAATACAACAGAAATGATATGTGGTACATGTTTGTTTATAGGATTCAAGTGTTGCTATTTCCTTCAGAAGTTTGTAAAGGAAGATATGGATAGAAAATAAATTTTGGAGGCATGAAGGAGAAGCACAAGGAGAGTAGGTGAACAACTTATATTACAGATTCTATAATCCCAGGGAGACCCAATTCTGTCTTAGATCGGGATATAGATTTAATAACTTGTATGGCTAAATACCTCTATATATAACCTAGGTACTTTTACCCAGGGATGATTATCAGCACAGTAAAAAATCAATTTAGTTCCTTATCTTTTTCACGGGCAAGGGATCCCTATCATTCAGCTTTTTACCCCAAAATTAATCAGGACAGTGCATGATTCCATAGGTGGTAAAAGTGCTAATAAAGCACACAGAAAGCAATTCTTGCTGTATTTTAAAAATGTTTTTTATTAAATAATTGGTATAGTGCCTGGCATGTAGTAGATACTTAGTAAGTAACTGTCAATTAAGTTATTCACACCATCCACTTTGAAAATTATCATCTTCGTTTAACAGAAAGTATTTGCAAAGGACTATGTAAACATCACACTAGGAGTGTGAGCGTGTGTGTGTGTGTGTGTGTGTGTGTGGCACATAAGTTTCTAAAAACAATATAAATATAGTCAAAAGTTCTTTTACTGTCCTATACTTTGCTATAACAGCTGGCCCTGAACAACATGGCTTTGAACTACATGGGCCCACTTATAAGCAGATTTATTTTCAATAAATATACAGTTGACACTTATATCACCAGGTTTCACATTGGCAGTTTCCATGGATGTAGAGAACCAATGTATGCATTGTTCTACACAATTTTATACATGTATAAGGAACTTAAACATTTGCACATTTTGGTATCTGCTTGTGAGGGTCCTGGAACTAATCTTCATAGTTAAGATTTTGGGGAGTCAAAGGTATACGTAAATTTTCAACTGCAAAGGAGTCAGTGCCCTTAACCCCTGCATTATTCAACGGTCAATAAGTATTTATCATATCATAAGTTGTAGTATATACTATCATATTTTGGGGGGGAAAGGAAAAACTATACTTTGGTCTTACACTAAAAGGTGAAAATAATTTTTTAAAATTTAGATCAGGGAAATGCAGTATATCTAATGCAGTATGTTTGTTTTCAGCAGAAGCTCCCCCTAATTTTACAAGAAAAGTAGGAAACCACAATTTAGAAACACCCACCACGAGTTTAGTTCCAATACATTCTTTCCTCTCCTCACCCAAGTAAACTAACCACACACAACACTAAATCTCTTAAGACTGCCCCTAGTTCCTTCTATTACCAAGGGATCACTTATTAACAAAACAAAACAAAACAAAAAAATCCTCAATTTTAACCATCAATTGGAAGCACTCAGAACAAGGCTAACATCTATAATACACATGAAACTAACCAAGCACAGCAAGTCTTACGGTGATGGCCAGAAGCATCTCTTTCAAAATGAGAGTGGTCTTCTCAGCCCCGGTTCTGACTACACCACAAATGATCAGTGGGGCTCAACACCAGACACTGGACTCAGAGGATGTAGTTCCAGCTATCCAACAAGGCATCAACTGGGAAAGGGAAGGGCAAATTGAACTAAATGGGACACAAATAAAGTAAAAAGGTTACGTGGCAAGTATCTTGCCCAAAATATTATCAAAAAATCGTGTGGGAGCTCTCCAAATGGTAACACTAATAAAGAAACTCTTACCTGTAGGGATATAATTTAGATAGGCCCTCTAAAACTGATTACAGCTGAAGAAAAATTAAAGTCTAGGTGCTGGAAAATTCTTCCAAATGGTGTTCAATGCCCGATCTACCAGGCTGAATTCCACAGATTTGCAGACAAACATTTCAGGTTAAGAGTACGCAAATAAAAATTATAAACCAAAAAAAAAACCAAACCAAATAAACAAATATTCCAATCACATAATTACAGAGTCTTCAGACTGAGATGAAATAATTACATCCTTTAACAGAATCCACTGTTTCAAAGACACACAAGAATCTGTTTCTTGGACTTGGGATTGATATTAAGTGGCAATGGATCAAGCAGAGAAAATAAATGACTACTTGAAACTAATCCAAAAATCAAATCTAAAGACATTCAATGTAACAACTAAGCTTGCACATACTGTCAAGAACAAACTAAACCAATATTAGGTTAGGTTGCTATGCTAAATGGCAAGCTACTATGACATAAAAGAAATAATGGTTCATGACAATCCGGTAACCAAAGTACATATTTATTGGTTACTGGCCAGGTTTTGCCACAGAAGTTTATCCAATCAAATCATGCAATACAAATAACTTCCAGTAAATAGTTTTTTTTTTCACAGTATGAGTTTTTAATGAGTATGTACTCTATATAAGGCACAGTAGTCAAGGCACAGTCCAATAGAGTGGAGGTGTCTTAGTTTTCTATTGCTGCATAAAAATTACCAAAAACTGATGACCAATGTTCTTGAGACTTCCACATAATTTATAATTAACCCAATCACTTCTATAAATATTTCAAAGTCTATAAACTTAGACTTTCACAAGTGATGTTAATTTAGCTAATTCAAAGTATCTTTGCATTTGTTGGCAATAAAGATGATACCATTACCCTCATTACCCTAGAATGAAATTATGATCCCTATTTTAACTCCTAGCATAACTGAAGGAGATAAAAATTTATTTAAAAAGAAATATTTTAAGTTATTTTTTTGAATACTGTAGATAATCTATAGTGAAATCATTCACAATTTATTGGGGGAAAAAAGGACTGGAGTCGGTACAGTGCTCACTGTCCAGTTTGTAGACTCTTCAGAACTTTTGTTGCCTCTGTCTTCAAGTAGTGATAACCAAGTAGGAGAAGAACTGATAAATTTAAGTCCACCCATTTTCTTACTTGTGAGTTTGGTGAAATAACTGGTGAGAAAGTTTAGAGAAATTGGTTAAAATGAGGTTTTAGAATCATGAAAAGTTCTAACCCAATCCTATTAAAAGCGTACAAGAGAAGAGGATCCACAGAACTCTTGGATAAATTCCAAAAGCATTTTTTTATTTTTTAAAACAATTTTTTATATACAGTAAAATTTATCTTTTGCATAAAATTATAGTCTGTGAGTTTTGACAAAATTCCTATGTAATCATTGCCACAATCAAAATATAAAACAGTTTACCCAGAAGGGTAGTCATGAAGACTACCCTTCAATGTACGTGAATAAAATGGCATTCTGGTTTATCTGTTAGCCCCTTAACAGTTTGGTTAGCCTCTTTTCCACGAGACTGGTCAACCCTGGTGACAATGAAGAAACAGAGTTTACTTGCAAAACTGAGGAATGGATCCTGAATCTTGAAGATCCCATCAAAGTTAGCAGCATGCTGAGAGGGTTTGTAAGAAGAGCTAATTGGTCACCTTATGACACCTTACTTTGGTTATCTCTAAAAGGCAAAATTTTGTCAAAGATAGTACAATTTAATGAAAAGAATGTGATACTACAAGGGAGATACTTAAAAGTACGCCACTAATTAGCTTTGAATTAAAAAAAAAATACTAGTCAGCTCTCAACTATCCACACTAAAGGAGGTGAAAAGTGGTATAAATAGTCCAAAACAGATAGTAAAAAAGAAATCCTTAATATTTTACTTAGGAATGTATTATGTAATTTCTCCTACAGATTTATATCTAAAACTGTATCTGGGCTGAGCTAATAATAAAATGTATTTACACACTGTGTAAATACATTAAAGATATGCATGGGAGTGAATTAAAAATCAAAGAAGGAAGCCAGCATAATTTACATGAGGATAATTTAAAACTATTATTATATAATAATTCCTCTCAATTTCACAGTATCCTCTTGAGGCTCAATCTCAACCATAAAATTCTTTCCAATGAAAATCTCCAAATGTCACTTAGAAATAAAAGATGAGAAGAACTGAGTTTCTACAGGTGAGTCGATCTAGACTTCAAAAGCCAAGAGAGAATCATCCAACTGAGGATTTCTGCTCTGTAGATGTGGAGGCACATCACTGTGCCTAAAGAGCTGGAAGTGGGTATCAGCCTAACTACAGGCCAATTTATTTCATAAAAATCAAGCTATTCTTGAAAGGTTACATAAAAATCTCAGGGCCAGAAAGTATACTTACTTCAGTGACCACCTTGTCTAAACCCTTTGATTTTATAGGAGAAACTGAGATCCGCAAAGTTGCAAAATGTCAGTCAAATTACATAATAAACATTAAATAGCTGGGAGTTCATTAAAAATTTCTGAGATATAATTGACATATAATATTGTTTTAGTTTTAGGTATACAACATAATAATTTAAAATAGGTATATATTGCAAAAAGATTACCACAGTAAGTTTACTTAACATCCATCTATATATATATTAAAAGTTCTGGTGATGAGAACTTTTAATATATATATAGAAAGTTCATTATTTAAGTAATTCACTCATATAAATAAATAACCTCCATTTCTTATAAAAAGAGACTAATGTATTCAGTTTGCTTAAATTAGGCCACATCTACATATCTGCTTTATCTTATAGATCCATATTGTACAACTTCAGATAGACTAAAAATAAAATCAATCTTCTGAGATAGACCTTTACTCCTGTATAAGCCTCTCCGCGATACCACAACATGAACACTTCTCTCCCTTAGTCTAACAGCTAGACTCTACAATTTGTCAGCTCATACATACAACCACATGCCCTCCTCAGACTTGTTTTGAAAACCAGGAATGTTCTACCTCTTACCTGAATATTACCCTTCAGGATCCAGGTCAAGTTCCACCTTGCCTTGAAGCTTTTCCTAATCACCACAGTCTACTCTGAATTCCTATCATACTTACTGTCACTTTCTTGGCAGTTAACAAATGTTACTTAGAATCCCTTACTTGGTAATTAACATAGGATGCCCAGAATTGTAATTGTTCTGTGATTATCTTTCCGTATCTTAGAATTCTCTTGGGAGGTCTAGTGAAATCTAGGAATAGGTACTTAAAAAACAAAACAAAACAGCTGGTAGAAAAATAGAATTAATTTTTTCCTTTATTAAAATGTCCTTTAATACTGTTTAAATTTCTTTTTTACTATAAAAATATTTAAAGAGTAATGAGGAAAAAACTAGAACACTGCATACCCTTTACAGCAATTCCACTTCAGAAATCCATCCTAAGGAATTAATGTGATTAGTACATAAAAATTCATGTACAGGGAGTTCCTTGGTGGTGTAGTGGCTAGGCTTTGGCGTTCTCAATGCTGTGGCTTGGGTTTGATTCTGAACCATGGAACTACCCTCCCTCCGCAAAAAAATTTCATGTACAAGCATGTTCATAACAGCATAATTTATAAGCAAAAACTGGAGAAACAAAGAAGTTCATTAATAGGGAATTGGCCAAATAAAATATGATGCTTCTCTACCATAGAATTCTATGTACTTACTTTAAAAGATTATTTTTAAGTAACGTGAAATTTTTAAATTTTTCTTTCCTTTTTCATATTTTTCCATTTTTTTATTACAGAAAAATAAAATCTTGACTCTGAAAAAAAAATAGTGCTGATTTTGAAATGACACTCAACTCTTTGTAAGGATTTGTGTATAATGCATTATTCACATTTACTACTATCAACACCACGTAAGGAGTACGTGAAGAGAAGCAGTCCCTAACAATGTGTCCAAGTGTCAACATACATATTCATTTCCCTGCTGTTTTCATGTTGTTTCTTTTTTTCTTTTTTTTTTTTTTTTTTTGCTTTTTGGTATGTGGGTAGCTCCCTGACTGGGAATCGAACCCAGGCCGCAGTGCTGACAGCGCCAACGTTCATGTTGTTTCTTCAAGCAAGAAGTTTCTGAAATATGTGACCAATACTGTCCCTAAAGGAAGTTTCTCGCCTATGCATAGATTTCCATAAGTGGTGACAAGATGGCAATGAGTCAAGTCATCATCAAGATAAATTATTAATATATTCCAGAGGTCAACCATCACTACCACTATCACCCCATCATCAGGCCACCAGACCACCAAGGTAGAGAGGAACTACCGCTAGTCAATTTAGCATCTCTGGTCAACAGATTTGAGTACTGAGGTATCTTTGTGTTGACAGGATTTCAACTTCAGAGGCTCCCATAGCAATTCCACTTTGGATGCTCATCCACACTCTCATACCAGTTTCAGAACTTTATTCCCTGAACTGCTATTCCCTCTATCAAGAAGAAGGGAAGAGTCAAGATGAGAAAACAAAGTTGGAAGAACAGAAGGAAAGCTGGTGCAGCTTGAAAATGGTGAACAATGAATGGAAAACACTGTACAAGAAACAGGTAGGGATCATGTGTATCTCAGAGGGCCTAACAGGTCATGAAAAGGCTTTGGATGTTGTTATTTTCATAAACTTTCTTGCTCCCACAAATCAATTTTATATAAATGAAACCTAGATCTATATTTCAAACCTCATCTCCTCTTCCAAAACCCAGTGCAAAGATTCAACTGCCTGTCTGCTAGGCAGCCTCTCCTAAATGTCAATACATGCAAAGCCAAACACCATCTTTTTTCCCAAACCAGCTCTGCCGGACTATTTTATATCTACTAACAAACAGATAACTCACGGTATCTCAAAGCTATCTTTCAATCCTTGCAATATCGTCTACTGCCACTACATACAGGGTCCATAGGTCCTCAAATCTCCAACCTACTCCTTCTATTCTAGTCCCCTTGCCACTATCCTTGTTCTCACGAGCAACAATTCTTGTTCAGATTAACAGAATAGGCTAACCAGTTCTTTCCCCATCAGATTTACTCTATATGATGTCATTTAAATACTTTTAAAAACCACCAATCAGCAGATAACATACAAATTTATTAACTGAAGTTCTGACTTCAAGCTCCACTCATACATCTGCCTATTTAACATATTTATACTTAGCTTCATTCACATCTCAAATTTAACATGTCTAAAACTGAACTCCTGAATTCTGCCTTCGCTCCAAATCCTACACCTACTCCTCCCATTCCTCTATCTCCCACTCCCATCTTAGTAAATGGCACCTCTACCCATCCAATTGCTGAGCCAAAAACCTAGGAGTCATCCTTGACACTTCTCCTTCAACTTCCACCTTCAATCTATAATTAAATGGATTTTTTTCTTTAAAATACTTCTCAAATCCATCTACTTTGCTCCATTGACTCTGACACTGAGTTCTTCCTGCAAAGATTCTTATTTAAGTGGTATGAGGTGCAGCCCAGGACATCAGGATTTTTTTCAAAGCTCCCCAGGTGATTTTAACATACAGCTGAGAACCACTGCTCTACAGGTTCTGTACTCCCACTAACAGTTCTAACCTCATTTCTATTACTTTCTCCCTTGCTCACTTAACTCTAGCCACATTGGCCTCCTTGCTGGTTCCTTGAACTTGCCAGGCACACATATATTCCTCATGGCTTTTCCCCTTGCTATTCCCTCTGTCTGGAGTTCTGGTTCACTCCTTCACCTTCTATAGATTGCAGTATCGATACCCACCCCAACATTCCCTACCTCTTTTTCTGGCTTTACTTTACTCCTTGGGATTTACTACCTTTTAACATATCACATATTTTATTTATCTTATTTATACACTTCATGAAAGCTGGGATTTTTGTCTGTTTTGGTCCTTAACTATGTCCCCGGCACCTAGAACAGCATCTGACATAAGGTAGATAATTAATATTTAACTCCACAGCAAAGCCTTCCCAAATTCCCCCAACCACTCAAATGTAATTTCCCCATTATTCCCCTAATAGTTATTTATTTCTTTCCTTCATAGTATTTATAGTAATTTATAAGTAGATTTGTGTTTATTTGTTGAAACTCCTTTCCTAGACTGTAAATTCTACAAGAACAGGCATATTCTGTTTGGTTCACCATTATATATACCATTCATGCTGAAGTGGCACAGAGTAACTATTTAAAAAACAGTAAATGAATGAATTAATAAATCAATGAAATCAAATACATTTTGTGAAAGCACACTCTGATCATGTTTTTGGTTTTTTTTTCAATAAGAAACTTTCAAGTTTCTCCATCACTTACCATATGAAACCTTAACTGCCTGGCCTTGGTAGAAACCCTTCCATGTTCTGGGCCAATTTACTTTCCTGTCTTATCTCCCATTATCCCATGCGTCTCTTACTTCAGCTACACCACAATGTTCATTATTTCTGGTCCACATCCAATACTAACAAACACCGAATTTCCTCACCTCCACATTTTTGCTCATGACATTCCTTCTGCCTGAATTCCTTTCCCATCTCTGCCAATCAAAATCCCAGCCTTCAAACTACCTACCCTTCAAAACATAGCTCAAATGTAACCTTCACAAAGACAGTCCTGATTCCCACACCCACTATCCCAATTGAATGATCTCTTCCTCTTCTAAACACCAAAATATGTTAATAGTGGTTTAATTTCCCATTCATTTCAGAATATACCCATTCCCCACTTTTTACAAAACCTTTTGTTTATAGTCACTCAATAAATATTTGTGGAAATGAAGTCAGTTAACTCCATTACTCCCTTCTCCGTTATAAAACATTTAAATTGGAAGGCGGGGGGTTCTTTTTAGAAAGACCCTTTCATGTCTAAAAGCTATAACGCTGGAATAGCCTTCCCTTCTATGCCTTTTCTGAAAATGCAAAATCTTCCCAAATACAATTTTTGGAGCTCAGATTCTGCTTGAAAAAAATGTTAAGTTGCAATATGCTACTATGATGACAGAAATTTCAAAAGCTATATTAAAATGAGTTACCCTGAGATTATCACATACTTGAAAGACTATCTGGCTGAAAATCTGAATACCTTAAACTCTGCTGTCTGAAAATGATAATTACTAGAAAAATGTATCTGTTCAACAAGAAATCTAAAACTTTTAATGATCTTTTAAACTAACCCATTCATTTCTACATGTTAAGTGATGTTAAGTAACAACATCCTAGCAACCCAGTAAAATTCTATCATGAAATACTTGTTGTACCTCAAGTAATAGACCTCTGTTTCCCTGCTCACACCTTCTCATAAGGTTGTGGTTCCCAAAGTGTAGTCCATGGACCCTTGGAGGTCCCTTCAAAGGAGTCCATGAAGTCTAAACGATTTCCGTAATCCTAAGAAATTGTTTGCCCTTTTCATTGTGTTAAACTTTGCATTGGTGGTACAAAATCAATAATAGGTAAAACTGCTGATGCCTTAACATAAACCAAGATAATGGCATCAAATTGTACTGGAGTTATGTGTCCTTCACCACCATAAATTAGTGATTTTAAAAAGTCAATTTCACTTAACAATGTTCTTGATAAAGCAATAAAAATTATTAAGTTTTATAATCTAAACCCTGTACAGGTCTTTTAAATATTCTGTGTGATGAAATGGAAAGTACGCAAAAAGCACTTTTGCAGGATACTCAAGTAGAATGGTTGACTCCAGAAAAAGCACTTGTGATTCTATTTGAGTTGTATGTTGAAATGCTTTTTTCACAGAACACTACTTTTACTTGAAACAAAGGACAAACTGTGGTTATTCACACATGAATACTTAGCCGGCCTTTTCTTAAAAATGAAGTGAATCTGTCACTTCATGGAAAACAACTGGCAGTATTTGTGCCAATGTTAACATCCGAGCTTTCAATCAAAAACTGGAATTTTGGAAATCCTGTGGCTATCTGACAGATTACCAATACTTACAGACTTTTCTGATGAGATGGGTAGTGATATTAACCAATGTTGATACTGCATTATGAAATGTGTCCTTTGGAAGATCTGCTTAACTTAATGAGCCAATATTTCCCAAACAACCCATGCATGATGACATTATAAAATCATGTATGGGTAAAGATTCATTTATGAGACTCAGCAAGATGGCAACCAGAGAGGAGATCCCTGAAAACTCTCCTGGAAAATACATTTGAATGACCAGGATCTAACATGGGAAACCCGGAGTAGCACAGTCTCAGCTGAGAGATCCATGCATCACAAGAAAACACCTGAAGGTCAGAGAAAGGGCGGGGGGGGGCGGGGGGGCGGGGGGGGGGACAAATGGGAGAGGAGTGAGGGAGCAGAATAGAGAAAAGGCGCAGATGCGTATCGCGACCGACCCGACCCACCAGGGCTGACTGAAGGAACCAGGAAAGAGCCAGGGGACATTTGCCAGGAGCAACACGATACTTGGAGGGTAAGGGTGGGGGTGGGGGGCTGAGTGGCAACAAGAGTGGAGGTGAGAGTAGCTGAAACCTGTGAGACTGTGGGGAAGTCGGACCAGCAGCAATGCGTTAGGGCCCCAGCCAGAGCACTGAACCCTAGGTGATTGAGAGGCTAAACAAAGCATCTGAACTGCCCTTGGCGGGAATAGGGCCCCCAGCTGTACCGTCATGCCAGGTGAGTTCCAGGCGAGTTTGAAACTGAGAGCAACTGCCATGAAAACGCTGAAATGCTGGAACACAGTTCTGGGTGAAACACGGGCTCAGGAGAAAGGAGAAAGCCTGAACTAGCAACAAGCACTCAGTCTAAAGGACGCAAGCACATCCTGCTCCTGGCTTACCCTGCGTCCCGCCCCCCGCCCCCCTCAGCTTCCCTGATGAATGGACTGGTGATGCTGCAGAATTGGCGACTAGGGCAGCTGACCACACAGCCCCCAAGCCTAGGCGGAGCCCAGAGACAAAGCCTGGATGCTTCCCCTACTCTCTCCCAAAGCTTGCACCCCAGTGTCACCTACTGTCTGCTCTATAGTAAGACACTAAAGGAATACCAACTGGGAAGAGAAAGAAAGACCTCTCTATATCTGCCACGGAAAAGCCCTCATGCCCCCAAAAAGAAACACATCAAACACAATGAGTACCTTAGGGTTCAAAGCCTCTCAGAAAGAAAATGAAAAATCTCCAGAAAAGGATCTTACAGATCTGGAATATATGATCTAAGTGACACAGAATATAAGGCTGCAGTTCTAAAAACTCTCAGAGAACTCAAACAATATTGGGAGAGCACACTGACTGAGATGAGAGATCTCAGAGAGGAAATCTGTGAACAAAAAGAACATTTTAACAAAGAAGTTGAAAATGTAAAAAAGAACCAAATGGAAATTTGAGAGATAAACAATGCAATAAAAGAACTGAGAAATGAACTACTACCACAGGAAACAGGGCCAACCAGATGGAGGAAAGAATTAGTGATATCAAAGACTGGAACATGGAAACAACACAGAAGGAAGACAACAGGGACTTCAGAATCAAAAGAACTGAAAGAACTTTACAAGAACTGATTGTATTAGAAAAAATTAATATTAGAATAACAGGGTTAGAAGAAGGTACAGAAAAAACCTACAAACAAATAGTAGACGAGAACTTTCCAAACCTATGGAAAGCTCTGGAACCCCAAATTCAAGAAGAAAATAGGTCCCCTAGCAGATCTTCTTTAAGGCACATTATACTGAAGATGTCAAAAATCAAAGACAGAGACAATTCTCAAGGCAGCCAGAGGGGGGGAAAAAAAAACTATAACTTTTAAAGGAAAGCCCATAAGGCTATCGTCAGACTTCTTAGCAGAAACTCTACCAGCCAGGAAGGAGTGGAATAAAATATTCAAAATACTAAAAGAGTTAAACTTCCAGCCAAGAATAAATTATCCAGCAAAATTATCCTTCAGATATGAAGGAGGAATAAAGACCCTCTCAGGCATACAGAAGCTGAATTCTCCAGCACAAAACCTGCATTTCATGAAATACTGAAGGAAGCTTTTCAACCTGAAACAAAAAATCAAAATAAATGGGAAAGAGTTGGGACAACAAATAAGAAATAAAAAAAGGGAGAAAGTAATGGCCATAGGAAATCCTCATATATCAATTATCACCCTGAATGTAAATGGACTGAACTCACCAACAAAAAGACACAGAGCTGCAGACAGGATTAAAAAACAAAACCCATCCATATGCTGTCTCCAAGAAACACACCTCAGCCATAAGAACAAACACAGACTCGGACTGAAAGGATAGAAAACAATACTCCAAGCAAATGGCAACAAGAGAAAAGCAGGAGTTACCATACTGATACCTGACGAAACAGACTTCAGGTTAAAAAAGATAGGACAAAGATGAATATTTCATAGTGATAAAAGGGACAATACAACAACAAGAAGACATGACACTCAGTATATATGCCCCCAATCAGGAAGCACCAAAATATACAAAGCAACTACTAACAGACCTGAAAGGAAAAACTGATAAAAACACAATTACAGTAGGGTACATAAACACTCTTTTAACAGCCATAAACAGATCATCCAAACTGAAAATAAATAAGGAAATATCAGCTTTAAATGATACATTATAGCAATTGGACATAATAGACATTTACAGGATACTTCATCTGACAACAAAAGATTATACCTTCTTTTTTAGTGTACATGGAACATTCTCAAAGATAGATCATATGCTGCAACACAAAACTAGCCTCAGTAAATTCAAAAAGATTGAAATCATACCAAGTGTATTCTCAGACCACAAAGCTTTGAAATTGGAGACCAACTGCAAAAAGAAAGGAGAAAAAAATCACATATACATGGAGATTAAACAACACCTTATTTAAAATGACTGGATTAAAGAAGAAATAGGAGATTAAAAAATACATAGAAACTAACGACAATGAAAAACAATGTATCAAAATTATTGGGACACAGCAAAAGCAATAATAAGAGAGAAATTTATATCATTACAGGATTATCTTAAGAAACAAGAAAAATTACAAGTAAACATCCTAACATCCCATCTTAAAGAAATAGAAAAAGAACAACAGAAAAAACCCAAAGTCAGCAGAAGGAAAGAAATAATAAAAATTAGAGTACAATTAAATGAAATTGAGAACAGAAAAGATGATAGGAATCTCTGAAAAAAAAAAAAATCAATAAAATTGACAAACCCCTGGTTAGGCTAACCAAAGGACGAAAAGAAAGGACAAAAATACCCAAAATTAGACATGAGAGAAATTATGACTGATACCACAGAAATACAAAGGATTATAAGAAAATATTATGGGGAGTTCCCTGATGGTGTAGTGGCTTAAGGCTTTGGCGCTGGAGCTGTCAGCATTGTAGCTTGGGTTCAATTCCCAGTCAGGGAGCTACGCACATACCAAAAAGCAAAAAAAAAAAAAAAAAAAAAATTATGAAGGGCATTATACCACCAAATTTAACAACCTGGACAAAATGTACAAGTTTCTAGAAACATACAGTCTACCTAGACTGAACCAAGAAGAATTGGATAACCTGATGGTCTCAACAATGATTTTTACCAAGCATTCAAAGAAGTATTAACGCCTATCCTCCTCAGACTCTTCCAAAAAACTGAAGATGAACAATACTTCCCAACTCATTCTATGAGGCCAACATTACCCTAATACCAAAGCTTGGTAAGGACAACACAAAAAAAGAAAACTATATACCAATATCTCTGATGAACACAGATGCACAAATCCTAAACAAAATATTAGCAAATAGAATACAACAATGCATCCAAAAGACTGTACACCACAATCAAGGTTGATTCCTCCCAGGAGCACAAGGATGGTTCAACATACAAAAATCAATTGATGTGATACACCACATAAACAAAAGAAAAGATAAAAACCATATGATCATATTAATTGATACAGAAAAAGCATTTGACAAGATAAAACATTCATTTATGATCAAAACACTGAATAAAACGGGTATAGAAGGAAAGTACCTCAACATAATAAAAGCCATATATGACAAACCCTCAGCTAATATCATACTGAATGGGGAAAAGCTGCAGGCCATTCCTCTAAAATCAGGAACAAGACAGGGATGTCCCCTGTCACCACTGCTATTCAATATAGTACTACAAGTTCCAGTCAAAGCAATCAGGCAAGAGAAAGGAATAAAAGGTATCCAAATTGGGAGAGAAGTTAAAACTGTCACTATTTGCAGATGACATAAACTTTTATATAGAAAATTCCAAAGACTCCACCGAAAACTATTAGAAACAATAAACAAATACAGTAAAGTTGCAGGATACAAAATCAACATACAAAAATCAATTGCATTTCTATATACAAACCACAAATCTTCAGAAAAAGAAATGAGAGAATCAATACCTTTTGCGATCACAAGAATAAAATACCTGGGAATTAACAAAGAACATGTTGGACTTAATACATGGAAAACTATAAGACTTTTGAAAGAAATTGAAGAGAACACAAAGAAATGGAAAGAAATTCCATGTTCATCGATAAGACTAAACATTGTTAAAATGGCCATATTACCTAAAGCAATATACAGATTTAATGCAGTTCCCATCAAAATCTCACAAACATACTTTCATAAAATAGATTTTAAAAATTATCAGATTTGTATGGAATCACAAAAGACCTCGAATCACCAAAGCAATACTACATAAAAAGAGTAAGGCTGGAAGTATCATGCTCCCCAACTTCAATTTATACTACAAAGCATCAATAATCAAAACAGCTTGGTGTTGGCAGAACAACAGACACACAGACCAATGGAACAGAATAGAAAACCCAGGAATAAATCCACGAATATATGGACAAATAATTTTTGATAAAGGAGCAAAAAATACACAATGGAGAAAAGAAAGGCTCTTCAGTAGATGGTGATGGGAAAATTGGAAAACCATGTGCAAAAGAATGAATCTGAGCTATGAACTGTTATCATATACTAAAATTAATTCAAAATGGATTAAAGACTCCACATTAGACCTGAAACAATAAACTGTATAGAAGAAAACATGAGTACTAAACTTACAGACCTCAGGCTCAAGGGGGACTTCATAAACATGACCTCACAGGCAAGAAAAGTAAAAGCAAAAATAAATGAATAGAACTATATAGCAAACTAAAAAGCTTCTCTGCACAGCAAACGAAACACCATCAACAAAGCAAAGGGACAGCCAACCAAACGGGAGAAAATTTTTGCAAACACACACCTGATAAGGGACTAATATCTAAAATATATAAAGAACTGGTACAACTCAACAACAACCCAATTAAAAAACAAACAACCCAATTAAAAAGTAGGCAGGGGACCTGAATAGACACTTCTCCCATGAAGACATAAAAATGGCCAACAGACATATAATAAAATGCTCAACTTCGTTAGCTATCAGGGAAATGCGAATCAAAACCACAATGAGATACCCCCTCACACCTGTGAGAATGGCTGTTATCAACAAGACAAGGAATAACAAGTGCTGGAGAGGATGTGTAGAGAAAGGACCTCTGGCACACTGCTGGTGGGAGTGCGAACTGGTACAACCACTGTGGAAGGCAGTGTGGAGTTTCCTCAGAAAGTTGGGAATGGAGTTACCATTTGACCCGGCAATCCCCCTTCTGGGGATCTAACCCAAAAGTTAAAAACCTTAGTCTGCAAAGAGTTATGTACCCCAATGTTCATCACAGCGCTGTTCATGGTAGCCAAGACATGGAAACAACCCAAGTGCCCTGCGACAGATGACTGGGTAAAGAAGCTGTGGTACATATACACAATGGAATATTACTCAGCTCTAAGAAAAGATGAAACACTGCCATTTGCAACAAAATGGATGGACCCTGAGATCATCATGCTTAGTGAAATAAGCCAGACAGAAAAAAACTAAGAACCATATGACTTCACCCATATGTGGAATATAAAACTGAAAGCAACAAAGAAAAAAAAACAACTCAGGGACACAATCAAGAGTTTAGTGGTTACCTGGGGGCAAGGGGCAAAAGAGTGGAAGAGGAGGAAGTGTTTGGGAGAGGAGGGAGGGGAAGTCATATATATGGTGATGGAAGAGAACTGACACTGGGTGATAAACACAAATACAACACACAGACGATGCACTGTAGAATTGTACACCTGGAATCTATGTAATTCTTGTTAATCAATGTCACCCCACTAAGTCTAACAATAAAAAAAAAAAGATCCTTCAAAATGCAGGACAGACCATTGGATTTTAATGTGACAGTAACATCAATATAATTTCAGATTCCATACTACAACTTGTAAGAAACTATTGTCAAGTTTTAGTATAGTACCAAAAAAGAGTATATATATATATACCACTGTCTGAAAATATTCCTCCCTTTTCCAACTACTATCTTTGAGGCCATATTTTCTTCATATACTTCAATCAAAATAATCTATCATATCAGATTGAACATGAAGGAGATATGAGAATCTAGCTGTCTTCTATTCTGCTAGATATTTAAGAGATTTGCAAAAAAATTTTAAATGCCACTCTTCTCACTAATGTTTTTAAAATATTTCATAAACATATATTATCTATATTAACATGGGAAGTTTTTTAAAGTAATTAATATTTCTAAAAAAAGTTTTCCATTTTGATTTCTAAATTGGTCAATCAATAGATATAAATCACATGAACAAAAGCTCTTTGGGATCTTCAATAATTTTTAAGAGTACAAAGAGTGCTGAGACCAAAAAGTTTGAGAACCACTGCTCTAAGAGAATCTGCCTCTAATGCCAGCCACCCCAATATTGCTGTTTGTACCAAATCTCCCTTACCCCATCTTCAACCACAATTGAACCTGGGGCAGATATCCAGCCCAATGAAAATCAAGCCTCAGACTGACCAAATCAAATATCACTCAGGAATATGAATTAAGCCTCATGGATACTGAGGTCTATTTATGGCAGAACACTAAAATCTATTAACTCTTCTTATTGCTGAAGTCCTTGGAACTGTTTTGGTTCCAGCCCTTTCTGAGGCCTGGTTGTTCACCTTTTCCTTGGATTCTATGACAGCTATTTTCTTTTGATATATCTTTTGTATTAGCTATTTTAAATAGGTTTATTTTCCTTATGATCAAGAAAAGCCTTAACACCACAGAACCTTAATGCCATTATCAAAAGTGTTTTATTTGGTGTTCTTATCTGAGACACCAAATTACAAAAAGGTTACCCTCTATTTGAAACATCATATCCCTATATAAAAATGAAAATCTCTACCAAAAAAAATTGAATGGAAATTGTAGGCTTATTCAGAACAAGAGACAAACTTAATGATCAGCTTCTAGATAAGGGAGGTTTGATTCTTTTTTTTTATTTTTTTGGAGAAGGCCATCCTATATATCATATCAATATACTCTAGAGAACAAATGGCTTCATTATATATACCAATCTGGCAAGGTTTTTCAGGGAGGTTGATAAACAAAAAAAGAACAAGGTTAGTGAGACTTGGTCCTACCAGACATGTACAATTATTATAAGTCTATGATAATTAAGACAGTGCAGTAGTAGCACAAGATATGCAAACAGACCAATGGTACAGGATAGAGAATATATATACAAATCTTCATATATTTGGAAACATAAAATTGGCTTTAGAAAGTAGTAGGGAGTAGACATGACTATTTAATAAATTATGCTAGAGTTATCCTTATGGAAAGAAAATTAAATCCCAACTTCAGGGTTGCCATTATGAAAAAGAAAATTTAGACCTCTACTTCATACCAAATATCAAAATAAACTAGATGAATTAGAGAACCTAAATATGAAAAGTAAAACTTTTAAGCTTTTAGAAGAAAATAATCATTCCTATAGTACAGAGGAGTCCCTTGTTAAGACACAAAAAATGCACACCACATAAAGGAAAAACATAATAAATCTGGCTGTTAAAAGTTTAAAACTTAGTTTCAAAGATAAAATAAAAATAAAAAACAAATTAAAATACACCCATTAAGGTGGCTACTATAAAAACAACAACAGAAAATAACAAGCACTGGGGAGACTGTAGAGAAATTGGAATCCTGTGCACTGTCGATAGAAATGTAAAATGGTGCAGCCATTATGGAAAACAGTATGGCAGTTCTTCAAATAAAATTAAAAAGAGAATTATATATGATTCAACAATTCCACTTCTGAGTATACATCCAAAAGAACTGAAAAGTAGCCATGTTCATAGTAGCCAAAAGGTAGAAGCAACCCAAGTGTCCACTGACAGATGAATAAATAAAATGTGGTATACACATAGAATATAATATTATTCTGCTTTAAAAAGGAAGGAAATTCTGACACATGCTACAACATGGATGAACCTCGAGGACATTCGGCTGAGTGAAATAAGCCTGACATAAAAGATAAAATACTGCATGATTCCACTCAAAAATCATAAAAATAGAAAGTACTAATTGTTTCTAAATACCAAGCATTATGTAAATCTCAAATTAAGAGGATGAATAATTACATGTACATTTTTTCTTACAAGTAAATTAGTAGACAAACATATAGATAGGAGGCATCTAGTGATATTAACTAATGTGGTTTTGATACTGCATTATTGAATGTGTCATTTGGAAGATCTGCTCAACTCAATGACGTACCGTAAGCCCGTCTTTGATGTAGCTGGTGCCACAGCAAAAAGATTTATACCAATAGTTTCTCAGAAAGAAAGTCAAGAATAAAGTCTTCATGGTCAAATAAGGGTTACTGTCTGAATGTTTAATTCCCACCCTGAGGTCCGCATCTCCCAAAGTGGCTTGACCAGCTTTGCCACAAAGATTACTCAGGCTACTCCTACCAATTCTATTAAAACATGACCATAGCTGTAAGAATGAAGACCCAAGCGTTTCCTAAGGAGGCTATACACGTACTTGAGACTCTTTCTTCCCATAATGGAAGCTTGTAAAAAACAAAAGTAAAGCTACTAGATCTTAGTAGCAAATGTGTCAGCATAGCCTTTCAGATTCACCATGCCTGAAAACAAACACAAGAAACAAGTGTGCTTCCCTGAATACACAACCAGAATTTAATACAGGGCCAATATTGTTTTATGAAACCAGGTTGAGAATAACCTTATAAAGTCTAGAATTAAATATGACAAGATGGTAAAAAGAAAAATGATTTCAGATAAATATCAGAATACTATTATTCTCAGGCTTTGAGTAACTGGAAATCAGTAAGATTACTCAAAAAACCATTAGATCTTAAGAATCTAATAAAACATTTTCTGCTAAGACAGGAATTAGGCCAGCCCCTAAAACCAGCTTTACAATGTAGTTCCATGGTATCTTTCATTTGCATTAACCTTCATTAGTATGATGGCGTTTCAGAAAACACTGTGGATGCATCAACATTTCTCCTGAGTCTTAATATACAATAGAAACCCACTGGATTCTGTACTGTCCCAGACCCTGAGTTAAGACAGCTAAGTATCAGAGTTAATGGCCTATCTGAAAATTTTCTCTAATTAAAAACAATCTGTCTCACACCTTTTTATTATAAAAATCTACTGAT
Source organism: Lyroderma lyra (assembly GCA_004026885.1). Classification (NCBI taxonomy): domain Eukaryota; kingdom Metazoa; phylum Chordata; class Mammalia; order Chiroptera; family Megadermatidae; genus Lyroderma; species Lyroderma lyra. Next base: position 103,125 of record PVJL010002874.1, read on the forward strand.
AATAAAAAAATATGCTATTAGAGCATATTACATAGCATTCCAATTGTGTAAAGAAATGCACGTAAATGAGGAAAACAAAGACAAATACATACTTGTGCATATACACACAGAGATATCTTTATATAACAATCAAAACCCCACATCTCCCAGAAAGCTTATAAACACAATTTCAGTCTCTCAATTTCATTTTCTGTACCTTTCATCTCAGAAAAAAAGCAAGGTTGCTTATGAAAAAAGAAAATTCCCATCTCTTCTACAACTAACTTTATATTAAGGGAGGGTGGGGGTTTAGGGAAGCAATGCTCTCTTCAGAGATACTACTACCTGTCTTTCATAAAGGGTATTCAAGACAAGAAATCTGTAAGTTCTAAGATCCAGAATCCAGCAATGCCAAGTGGCACAGAAATGAGTCAAACAGTAGGTGCATTGTGTTAACATAAAGGCATCTTTAGTTTTAAGAATTTGATTCCAGAAGTTCCATAGGGAGATGGACAACCTAATTTATTAAAAGGAAAGAAAATGTCACACACACATACTTACACAGGTGAAGGTTCCACAACCAGGACAGGGAAATACAAAGTGAGCCAGGAACTTCTTGGACTAGTGGGCAAGAAAGTACTCATACACCAAACTTAAAGGTGTATGAGTAATTCACCAAACATAGGCCAAATAAGGGGCATCTTGAGCATCAAAAAAAAGTCTGTAATTGTTGGTAAAACACAGGATAAATTAAAATCCATGAATTTATAATGATACTGAAACGAAGAGAGCAAGAAAAAGAAATAATTCATTTGCCACCATTAGAGTTGATTCATACACCATCTTCTTATTCAGAAAATTGTTAAAAGGAAAAATTAAGAATGTACTTGAACTTTTGGTAGAAATTATAATTGATTCCTAACTGATAAGGGAAACTTTTACAGAATAGTGGAGTAACTGCAGAATTAGAAAAGTATCATTTTGCAACAAGCAAACACACAACAGCTTCAGGAAAGAATCACTGGATGAAAGGCTGCTGGGGAAGTATAATAGTATGGTGCCAAAGTGTCACCACTCTGCAGATTTCTTGCTAATTATAAAGGGGGAAAATGTCTTCACAATGGAGAGATCTGGTATTTATCTCCTTTAAAAAATGATGAAACTAAGCATTATTAATGGTGGGACATTATGACATTATGTTTCTCTTACTGTGACACAGTATAAAGTACAGAGCAGCACCTATATTCTTATAAAAAAATGTTTAACCTGAATCTAATCAAACCTTTAGATTTCACTGCCAGTTTACAGGAAATAGAGGGATAAAGGAACAAATTAACAGCAAATTCAAGTGATATATTCTATAAGACCAATGGCCTGGTATCTGCAAAAAGTCAGTATCGTGTGGCTTCTAAATACATTGTTCCACATTTACAAAGAGAAAAAATACCAATAGCTAAAAGGTATCTTCTTCAAGACAACTGGGGAAATCTGAACATGAACTGGATATTAAATGGTATTAGAAAATTACTGGTAATTACTTTAACTGTGACAATGTATTGTAAGAACAAATAAGTAAAACAATGTCTTCATTTTAAGAAGATGTATCTAAAGTATTTAAAGTGTTAAAGTATTAACGTGTCATGATGTCTGCAATACAAAAATCTGTGTATTCCATATAAACATGTGCACACATACAGATAAAGCAAATAAAGCAAAATGTGAACTGAATCTAGGGGATAATTGATATAAAGGTGATATGTGCACTATTCTTTCACTTTTTCTGTATGTTTAAAAATTTTCACTTAAACGGTTGTTAAAAAAATGGGGGGCGAGGGGAAGGTGGGATACAAAATGTTCGTCCTTCAGGAAGACGTCCCAAATGAACTCTCCACTAAGCCTTAATCACTCATTTACAAAGTTCTCTCAGCATGGGACACAGTGTATTACTGTTCTTGTTCTGTTTTCTAACCGTTCTCTCATTATTTCATATATTCAGTAAATTTGGTTTTCCAACAAGATCATTAGCTCCTTCAGGCATCTTTTAATTCTTTTCTATTTCCTCATGGCTCATAGTGAAGTATTCTGCAACCGACAGACTTAAAAAGTACTAGTACCAATATTCTGTGTAGGTACTCAGTAAAGTACCTTAACTGAGTTAGCTTTTCAATTCCTCAACAGAATGGCAGTTCACTTGTATAAACAATTTTGAGTCACAGCTTTCAAAAAGAGATTATAAAACCTCATTTATGGCTTTATAGAATTTCACACAGAAAAACTAGCATCTAACAGTTAAAGAAATTAGAATATAGGTTTTACATTGTCACAAGTCTGCTGTTTATCCAAGCATATGACTTTATTCTCATGACATTATTCTTCAGGTGAATAATATCTTCCAACCATCACCCCAGCTGCAAAACAGCGACAGTATTTATCCCCAACTTCTGGGTATAATGAAGCTTAACAAGCTACACAATGAACTTTAAAATCTTATAATAAAAGACTGCACATAAAATGTTTTTGATAATACAGTGTTGGTAAGGAAAAAGGCCAACTCATATGTGGCTGGCAGGAATATAAATTCATAGAACCTCTATGGAAAGCAATTTAACAACATCTAACAACCCTGAAAATGCATATATCCTCTGATCACTTCCACTATGAATTTACCCAACAGACACCCATGTACATAAAAAGTACATAAAAGGAATTAATTGCAGCTCTGAAAACCACCTGAGTATCCAATAATAAGAGTCAGTTCAATGATGATACATCTATACAATAGACTACCTGCCATCTTTCAAAAAGAGGTACTCTATGTACTGTATGGACTGATGGCCAAAATATATGTAAAAAGAAAAGTGGAAAATATTAGGTATAGGTCCTTATCATTTGTGTAAAACCAATAAAAACAAAACCACCAAAAAATATATAGTTGTATATGCTTATAAACGCATCAACTATCTCTGTAAGGGTAAACAACATAAAGGTAACTAGATGACTAAAAGGAGAACAGTAAAATAAACATTTTTCACTCTCTCTGTGTACTTTATGAATTTTGCTTCATATGTATGTACATATTTTACCCATTTTTTTTTGGGGGGGGGCGTTGTTCCCTGGCTGGAAATCGAACCCAGGCCATGGCGTTGGAGAGTGCAGAAGCCTAGCCACCAGGGAACTCCCTGTTTTACCCATTTTAAAGAGTTTCCTTTTAAAAACATGGCTCTGCACCAATAAGAATTATTTAATGATATTCAATCCTAAAAGCATTTCATGTGTTGGTACCATAAACATTTTAAATAAGGTCTCAGTAATTCACTCAGATAAAATGTTTACAGATAAAAAAAAAAAGCATCCTAGATAACAGAAGCCTACTGAGAAAAGAAATGGACACTTATAATCCTTGCTAACAGATGTCACCCCAATAAGTCTAACAATAAAAATGAATTAAAAAAAAAAAAAAGAAATGGACACTTACTACCTCAAGTTTTACTTCAAGATTTTACCAGAACCTGATGAAAGTCTGGACACAGGCAACATTAAACCTTTCTAAGTACCAAACTAGCCACTGTGAAGAGCTCTAAAAGGAGAAGTCGCCAGAGTACCAAATGGACACCAACCACCCCCACCCTAAGTGTGAAGTTGTCACAGTTACTTATACTTCTCAGTGTTCATATAAGGAAATAAAAGATGAGTCTCCAGTTCCTTCCCAGGACACAGGATGAGATATGCCCCCCAAATTCCTATGCTTCCCGTGTCATCGCTTGGCTCCACTGTAACCATGGCAACAGAAAACAGCACAAAAAGACAGCTGAACCCCGAACAGGTCAGTTAAATGGGGAAATGAAAAAAATTTAAGGCCCAAGAACATAAGGTCCTTGAGTTAAAAAATGGTAGCCCAAAAACCCTTGAAAGAAGAATACCAAAGAAAAAATACAAAAGAAAGAGAACAGAAAATAAGGCTTACTAATATATCCCATTCCGAGTTATCCAGATAGGAGACAGGATTGATCAAGACAAGTGAAAAACACGAAAATACTCCCCCCCCCCACCCACAATTCTGCTATTCATTTCAATGCTGCTCAGCAAAATTTGTTTGTAAGACTTCATCATTTCCTCGCCCTGTCCATGGTAGAGGTAAAAAGCAGTGAAGTATGCAAATGAGTGGCAACAGGGGAGCAAATTAAAGGGCCATGGATAACCTGCCAACTGAGAACCCAGGGCATAGATCACTGAAATATTACTGTAAAGTTCCTTTTTCTAAATTGGTATTCGTTACTTACAAATGTAAAAGAAACATCACTTTCATTACTTAAAAGTTAAAACCTCCACTGGGTAAGTTATCGTCCACCAGTAGTTTCAGACTGCTTTTGTTTACATGTGATGTTCACAGAACATCACTTATGCACAGCTAAAACAAAAGCACTACGATCTTTTACAATGAAAGAGGCAAATAGGACACACAAAGTAAGAGGGCTGGAGTGAAAGAACCTTGATGTCGTGACTTACAGCTCCTACTCTAAGCCTTATAATGTATGCTCTTTGTCTCTAACTTATCTAGTTGTGTGAATACAACTAAGAATATTACTAAAAGGAAACTCACCCTTACTTTCTTTTTTATGACCTTTAGTCCTGCTCAGAAAGCCTACCAAAATCCCCTGCCAGAGTAATTGAATAGGTGGGGCACCTACTCTTAAAATTTAGGAAATGTATGGATTAAAAGTACAGCATAACGATTAAAGTAATGCTAAAACTAAAGTTGATGTGAGTTTCAAACGAAGGGTCAGTGTGGGGCAGGTTGGCTCTGGGAGGCGTTTGTAGCGTGGGAGTCTGTAAAGCAACACCAGATGCGAACAGTGCTTTGTCAGTAAGTCCTTCAAATAATTTAAATTCTCCCTTTTGGATAGGGGCAACAGGATCACTAGCTAGCAGCAACTCCAGCTCACAGGCTGGGAAAGAGGAGGGCGCGTGGTCAAGAGGCTCTTTATCCCGCAGGTCCCTGCAACACAGCGATGCGCATGCGCCCCGAGGGCAGCGAACAAGCGCCCCTAGCGCGTTCACACTCGCGCATGCGCAGTCACCCATCTCGCCGCAGGCGACAGCTCACTATTTGGCAAGGGGGATGGGGCTATGAAAATGATGGGGGGGCTGAAGGCAGGGGGCGCGTTTGTGTCTCCTGAATGCTTGGGATTGGGAGAAGGAACGGTTGATTAGGCTCTAATATTCACAAGCCACGTAACCCGGGATGTGGGAAATGGGGCAGATAAGAGTTTATGTGTGGCCGGGGTGGGGGGGAGCAGGGAGAAGTGGGGGGCCAGACACCTCTTAAGGGAGGCGCCCCCCCACTCCAACAAGACAACCCTCTCTCTCGACACTCCTCCCCCCACTCACCTGAGAGCGGCGGCGACAGCTGCTGGTCCCCGTCCCCCTTCGCTCGCCTCATACTGTCCGCAACATCCGGGACCTGCGGGACCGCCGATACACAAATACACACACTCGAAGCGCGCACACTCACACACTCACACACACACACCGACACACACCGGCCGGGGCGTCATGGCGTCAGCACGTCGACGCTGCGAGCACGTACCCTCCGGGCCCCACCCCGCGCGGCCTCCGCCCACTCTACTTACCCTCCCCTCCCCTCCCTGGGTTCTCTCCTGCCCCTCCTCTCTCTTCCTCAAGACTCCGCCTACTTTCCCTAGCGCGCATGCGTTTCAAGGGGTCTCAGCAGGGTCCGGCGGTTTGAGGAGAAGGAGGGGCCTCAGAAGAAAGAGGCGGGAACGCGGAGGGGGTCGTGTGTGCAGGGCGCCGTGGGCTGCTCCGAGGTGTGAGGACCAAATAGAGGCACACCGAGGGCCAGGGCAGGGTGGACGGCGTAACAATACAGAAATATAAAAGCAATTTAAGTTTGCAAGCAGTTTACAGGTTACCAACGACTTTTGCTTGCATTACCTTTTTTTCTAACCAACTGTCAGTAAAAGGTTTTTTGGACTTTATACTAATGTTAGAGACTCTTTTAAGTAACTTAAAATTTAGCATTTGAAAACAAAGAAGTACCATTGGCAGGGCAGGGATGGGGAGGTGGCCATATAAGTGACAACTTAAAGAAAACTGGTTCAGTTCAATTGTCTTGAACACCTGGGTCCCCAGTCAGCTTCGGCTTCACATCCTAGCTCCCAAGGGCCATCAGTGATTCCTGAGTTTAGTTTTTAAAAAAGATCTGAGAGCATCTTGGCCCTGAGAGAAAAAAAGGTCATCTCCCCACTATAGTATGAGTAATAATGTCAGTGACAGGATATTTATTACTGCTACAATCCTTCCCTTTTGTGTAAACTTTAAAAACTGTTCTTATTGAATCAAGCCATGATCCAGAGCAGGCATTCTCTCTTGACACATGCACACAAATGCCTGAGGAGGTATTGGACCCAAAAGAGCAACCAAATGAACCTGCAGGTCATGGGATGATGATGTGTGTGCTCTGCCTTGGGAATAGCTTCTGGAAGCCCCTGCTGCTGTGTGACTGTCTCCAGGAGACGGTGCTCACTGTCTCTTGCCACATGCATGCTAGCACCAGGTGGCTGGTGAGTTTGTTCAGCAAGGAAGGATGGGAGCCGCAGCTCAAAGCCACAGGGGTTTGGAAAGAAACTCCTGACAGTAACATGCTGTCTTCCAATTTCAAATACACAAGCAGATCCTACAATCCAATAGCTTAAAATGTCCTAGGAATCATGGACAAAACACTTCAAACTCCTAGAGCAGGGGTGTCCAGTCTTTCAGCTTCTCTGGGCCACATTGGAAGAATTGTCTTGGACCACACATAAAATACACTAACACTAACGATAGCAGATGAGCTGCTTAAAAAAAAAAAAAAAAAAAAAAAAAGTCAATGCATAATTCTCACTATGTTTTAATAAAGTTTACAAATTTGTGTTGGACCTCATTCAAAGCTGTCCTGGGCCACATGCATCCCATGGGCCTCAGGTTGGACAAGTGTGTCCTAGAGCTTGCCCAACCCAAATAATTTCGGTAAAAATGATCAAGAAACAGAGATCCTAAATTTGACAATCATGTGGTTACTGTGTGTGCCCTGCTTGAAACAGAAAGAGCTTTTGTCACCTATTAGGCTGATGCTTGCGACTTTCCAATTAGATTTCATTCGACATCGTTATCAACAAACATTCATTCCTTTAGCTGAAGCCAGCAAGGTTTTCAGTCCTTGTGAAAATTCAGAGTGCCTCACAGGTAACCCAGAAACCAATTACTAGTAAGTAATTCATGGTGTCATGAGGCTGTTCAGTTCCTGTTGTCTTGACTTTTTAGATTTCACAGGTCAGCAGAGAAGAAAGAAAAGGAGTACTCCTTGGAGATTGGAACATGGAGGCAGGGAAAGGCTGCAGGAGGAAACTGGGCACAGGGACAACATAACTTTAGCTACTTCACAACTGGGGCTAATCATTACAGTTCAGTCAGATTCTGCCTGAGATCTGAGAGGGGACTCTTCAGGGCTAGTGAGTATGTGCTCGCAGCCTGTCCAGGCTGACCCTGAATTCCCCAGACATCTGGAAGGACATAAGTGGTCTATCCCCATCTGCAGCCGCGTGTAATGACACTCCCATTTTACTGTGGGGACCATACTGCTTACCTGAGATGTGATCCCACTAGCCTCTGCACAAAGGACTTTGATTTGGTGTGGATCTGATTAAATGACTATAGATGTCCTTGGAAGCACTGTGTGGAAGAATTTTAAACAGCCTCTCCTTTTTAATATGCACTTCCTCTTCGGTTTTAATTATTTTGTTCCTACATTTTCCCTTTCAATTTACTAAAATCTAGAAATGTAATTAGAGCAGAGGCTGGGCTCAGAGAAAGCTGCCAGGATTTCTACAGCATGATTAAATATACTAGGCATCCCTTTAGTGTGGGACTGAGAAATAGGATTCTCATTATTATCTTTCCTTATCCAGGGAAGAATCGGCACTACAAACAGATACAAATTTATTGAAAATGCAGCACTAATTAAAAACTCACCCAGCCTCTTGACGAGATTTGAAGGGGAAAAAGTGCAGTTATTTAATTATTTCCTCCATTTAGTGTTCTGTTGTTGTAACTACGACAAGCAAGAAGCCCCCCTCACTCCTCTGTCCTCAGAATAAAATTTTCCTCTCCTCAGGAGGGACTTAATGAGGCTTTTATCTATGCAGCAACAATCAAGCTTACAATGGCACCAATTCAATTCACTCTGCTCCTTGTGATGGTAGGAAACATGCAGACTCTGTTTTCTTAATTCCAAAACACAAATGACAATGTTCATTGGCCACCAGGAGCCAGGTCTGGGCAAGGGCTCTGTCCCAAAAGAGTCCCTGAGATGTCTGGTATTTATTCTGCCAATGAAGATCTCCAGCTCCATTTTACAGCCTAGAAAGCACAGTCATGGTTTCCTTTAAAGCTATAGGGGAGGTTGAGGGAGGCAGGACTGAAAAGATGAGTACAAACTCTCATTTTGGTTGTAAGCACTGTTGGGTGATGAAGTTCTTCTCTCCTCTCTAGACATTTATTCAGTTGGTCAGTTGATGAACACCCAACCCAGTGGCCTGCCATGATGGAGACCACCGTGGACATCAGAGATGGATATGCAGGAAGATCCTTAGGAGGTACATGGTCCTGTGCTCTGGAGGGCTCCAGTCTAAAGAAACAGAGACAGATGACACACCCTGGGACACAAGTATAAGACAATCACAAGGAAGCATGCCAATAAGAACACATTGATGAGATTATGCTGGGGCAGTGATGGAGTTAATAGAAAATCAGCAGTGGAAAAATATTTATTGATTGATTAAATTTCATAGTGAGGCAACTCTGGCTTAATGAATAAGATCTAGCCTCCTGGTCTGGAGACTCAAGTTTAAACCCAGGACTAACATTTACTGTAATACAAACTTGGACAAACTTCTCTGAGCCTCAGTTTTTCTATCTGAACAATGGAGAAAATAATGCCCACTATATATTACATTGTTATGAGGATTATCTGAAATAATATTTGAACATGACACAGTCCCTAGCAAAGAGTAGACCCCACTTATTTATGGATATGTTACTGAATGTGGATTTTTAGGGTAAGTGTTCATATACCTCCTGGTCTTCAAGCGCCACAATAATCTGTGTACCAGGTTCACTCCTTTACTCTATGTCTTTCTTTAGAATTCTTTGGGAAGCATAAAATCAAGGAAATAGCATGAACTTCTCAGCCAGAGCATTGTCACTTGCTAATCGGGGATCCCTGAACAAGCTGTCTGATTGAGGAGTCTGTTTCCTCTCAGATTGGTCAGGATTTCTGGTTGCAACTCAAACAGAAGTTGCAAGAACTGCACCAACTCTTGCTATATCAGCCAAAACTAGAATTTACTGAAGGATTATCTCTGGCTTTCAGAATTGACAAGAACTGAAGAATCAGGCTTGGAAGCTAGGCTGAAAACCAAAGGCTAGTGGAAAAAGAACAACTCCTTTAGCAGGACATTCTGGCCAGGAGGTCCAGCTCCTGGGCACTGGCCGCTGCTGCCACTGGAATGGATGTCCAATCTTCCTTCCATTTTTGTGCCCCATGCTGCAAAACCAAAGCCAGGCACAGCACTCTGATGACCAGTCCTAGGCCACATCTTGAGCCCTAACTATCATGGTGGGCAACAAAGAAAGGTCTACGATATAATGTTCAGTTTCTTCCTCACTGTGACTCTGTCCACAGCCAGCAACTCACCCCAAACAGGAAGCGGATCAGATGCTGGACTGCCAACCCTCCCATCTCATTTGTGAAACAGGGCATTCAATAGGGTAATAAGCAGCATCAAATGACATGACATTTGTTCAAAAGTGCTTGGCATGTAAAAGGCATTCTGTTACTTTACTTCCCTCTTTAATAAAACAAGAGGTTTGGAATGGGGTAGTTATCTGAGGATTTAATCAATGTGCTTATAGATATTGAGGTTCTGAGTTTTCAACCTGGAAAAATGGCTAGGAAATGTGATATCTGAAGAGCAGAGCGCCCAGGGAAGAAGCAGCAGTGGGAAAGCGAGGAGAGGAAACGGTAAGTTTGAGTCTAGCTTTTCTTTGATTTTTGTCTTGGATTGGCATCACAGCTCCATCTCCATCTCATTCATCTTTAAAATAGGTCTAAAAGCTGCCTGAAGTCATGGCTGAGAAATAAGTTTTAGAGGATTAATATTTGTTTTCAATGAAGGATCTCTTACCTAATATAGATCATATTCACTGTTATGAATTATTTTCAGTGGTTTTTTTTGTTGTTCTATTCTGAATGGTATTGATCCACCCGCTGTCTGCATTTACCTAAATGTAAATAATTAGTTTCGCATAAACACATTCTTTTTCTCTCAAATAGAAATTACTTTGGATTTTACAATTTTTGATTACCTTTGCCATGGTTCTACTTTATTAAGGTGAATTGATTTCAATTGAAAGTTTACTCTATGTTAGAATCCTATTTTTAAAAGGAAATTTAATCTAAAATTCAATTATAGAAGGTCTGTGCCAAACTGAACAGTCAACTAACACTTACTGAATGCTCCCTAGGTACAGAGCCCTACCAAGGTAACTACAGGAGAAGTCAAAAGAAATAGAAATATTGTCCCTATTCACAGAGAGTTTTCAGTTTTGAATAAAAAATAAAATTCAAGAATGGAAGAAACCGTAAAGACTCTCCAGCCTCCAATGGTGCTTGGATCTCAAGCTCGGGGCTTCTGAAGATTTGCCCCAGGGGTTCCAAAAAGGGTGAGGGGGTCAAAAGGGGGTGGGATAGATCATGGCAAGCCAGACTGGGGGTTCCCTTTCCACTCAACTAGTCCAAAAGTTAGGAATCATCCTTGCCTCCTCTTTTTCCCCGATACCTCACATCTAATCCATCAGGAATTCCTATTAATTTCTAGTTTCAAAGTGTCCCTTGAATCCATCCATTTTCTCCCTCTCCCCAGTCCCACCATCCTCTTTTGCCTGAACTGCAATGAGAGGGTCCTAATTCCTCTTCCTAATTCTTTTCTTTGTCCTCAATCCCTTCTTCAATCAACACCCAGGGAAACTATTAATAATTAAAACTTACATCCCATCCTGCTGCCTCCCCTCACTTAAGACCCTTGAATGGCTCCTCGTTGTTCCACGATCCAAACTTTGTACCGCCACCTACAAGAGTCTCACATTCAACCACATCTCATGTCACTTCTCTCTTCGCTTCAGCTGTACTAGCCAGCTATCAGCTTCCAGAATTGATAAAACCCATCAAGCTCTTTTCCTCCGCAGGCTTTGTATTTGCTGTCCCCTCTGCTTAGAACCCTTTCCCCCCAGCTCTTCACATGGCTGGTTCCACCCTCTTCTTTCAGCTCTCAGTTTAATTTTCACATCCTCAGGGAGCCTTCTCTGACCACCCACCCTACCCAAAATTACCTTCTGTTGTGTTCTCTCATGGTACTCTACTTACTTCCTCTACAATGCTAACACGATTTGTAAGTGCATATTTATTTGTTCGTGGTCAGTCTCCCCTACTCACCTGACAGCTCCATAGGGGCCTGTTTTGTTCTCCATAATGTCCCAGCATTCAGCAGAGCGCTGACACATGAACAGAAGGTGCTTAGCACTGAATGAATGAATGACAGAAAGCCCAAGTCTTGTCTGGAATGTCAGAGATGGCTTGAGCAGAGGCTGGAAGCCTGAATGGCTGGTGAACAGGCAATGGTTGTGGAGAAGAGAAATGAGAAAGAAGCAGTCCAGAGCGATCACGATCCTAAGGCCAGAGAACATGGAGGTTTTGAGACACTGGAGGAAAATGAGTGTGGCTGGAGGTTAAGTGGGAGGTGGGCCGGGGGCCAGGCAGAGCCAGCCAGCATCTCTGCCCTAGATTCCAACCACAGGGCTGAGGAGTGAATCCCCCAAGGGAAGGTCGGAGCACCCTTGGCGGGAGAAGGAGGGAACGAATGCTGGGGACAACAGAGGACCGTGGCTGCTGGTTTTCCTTCTACCTCGGTGGCTGCTGCCTTGGCTGTCCTTTGAATATCGGCTTTCCTTGGATTCTTTTCAGTTCCTCTCCTCGTCACACTGTCTTCACTTGCCTTGAGATCGCTTGTGCACTCTCACAGCTCCACTGCCATCCATCTGCTGAAGAACATTCCAGCGCTATCCTGAGCCAGGTCTTTCTCTTAAGCTCTGGACTTACACACCCAACCGATATCTTCTGCTGGAGGTCCCATAGGCACTAAGCGTCAGCAGATCTAAAACTTGCTTCTCCTTCAGGGTCTTCTGTCTCACCACGGAGCTCCAGCCTGGGACCTGGGAGTTATTCCTGACTCCTCACTTCTCATTCAACACCAAGGCCAGACGACTCTAAACATTAGTTATCTCCCAGGTCTGCCTATGTCCTTCCATTTTGCTAGCACTTCCTCAGGTCTTCCCTGGGCCACCGCAGCCTCTCCAGCTCTGGTCTACCCCCTCCCAATTCACTCTGCCCTGCAGCAGAGCAAGTCTGCTTCTAAGATGCTGCTCTGCTCAAGTCACTTCTTGCATAGAATCCATCAATGACTCTCCATCGCCCTCAAGATGAAGTCCACACCCTTTAGCAGGGGGGTGGGGGGTGAGAGCCCTTTATCAGTAATGACGCCTTTGTCTCTAGGGGCTCTCTCACCCTCCCAGCCTGCTTGGCAGTATGGTTTCCTGTCCTTCCCAGAACTACTTTCAATCCCCTGAGTAAATCAAGTTCTCTCTTTTTGTACCTAGTTACCTCTTCCCACAACAGTCTTCTCCATACCTTCTCTAGCCCCCACCTCCACCTTCCCCCGGTGAAGTCTCTCCTAATTCTTCAGGCATACCCATCTCTTCCTCCAGGAAGCTATGCATGCCCCCGAACCCCGAGCTGTGTGTCCCCGTGTCGCTCCTCCCACTGCACTATCCCCCATATCCTGGTTGCCTGCTTCCCTCCGTGTCTCTCACTAGACAGTAAGCTCCTTGGAGGCAAGGATTTCCTTTTTCTTTTTCTGTGTCATGTTTCCAGCACCAAGCAGTAAGTATTCAGAGAAATGCTTGTGTGATGAATAAATGGATGAATGAGTGGAATAAACATTCCTTCCAGGAACTTGGTTGCTGTAGTTTCGGGCACAGAAGCCTCCAGTAGCTTCCTCTTCCTGCAGCCACTGTTTGGCCACAGGCTGGTCAGCAGGCTGGTCAGCAGGCTGGTCAGCAGGCTGTGCGGACTCTGAACACTGCCTCAAGAGGCTCCTTGACTCCCAGCCTCCGCTGGGAGCCCAGTTTTCCCTTAAAAGGCCACCTTATCGGAAAGTGCCTGGGATGGCATTTATGAGCTCTATTTTTATCTATGTTGGAAAAGTCTCCAAGTTAATTCCCAAGCCAAAGACATTAAAGGCAGGAACGTGGATGAGTGAGGAAGCATCTACGTGATGCTGTTGAGTCACAGCTTTCTTTTTCTGCCCCGCCGCAAGAGCCTCCACTCCTTCCCGTCACTGGGCCCTTGTTTTAGGGACTGGCTGACTCTAAAAAGCTCTTGGTCCCACTGCATTTTGTTAAAACTTGATCCCCCTATGAAATGGGGTTCTTCTCCCTAAGATTCTCTTAACTCTGCTGGGGCCCTCAGAGCAGAACACAGAATGGATTGCCAAGTATCTCCCAGTTTATTCCAACTAGCTCTCCACCCTCATCCCCAAGTGGATATGAATCGTGGGTGACAGAGTTGCTAGCAGCAGGAAGCAGGGAGGCAGGGCAGCCAGAGGAGAGGGCTCCCAAGGAGCCTGGCCAAAGAAATAATTGAACAGAAGCTACAGAAATGAGGATAGTAACCCAGCAGGCTGGTGAGCCAGTTGAGGGCCTGTGCCAGGGAAAGGATTCACCATCAGAACCGGGGCGGGGTGGCGGGGTGAGGGTGGAGAGAGGAAAATGCCAGTGAAGGATCCAAGGAAGGAAGGTCAGGCAGGAGGAAGCAGGAGGCAGCAGCAGAGATGGAAGAAATCAGGTAGTTTGTGGAGAAATTGAAGAGGAGAGAGGGAGCTCGAATTCTCTTTAATCCAAGTGGGGTAATTTGGGGAAAGAGGATGTTGGAGAGTCAGGTGGAAGCCCCAGAGTGATGGTCAGTTACCCACACCCAGCAGATGAGAAATAAAGAACCGGGGAATGTATCAAAGAATGTTCTCGCTCCCGGATTCAAAGTACTGAATGTGCCACCATCCCTGCCTCCAGGAATTTAGGAAAGATAGATTTTGTCCAAGGGTGCTGGGACCCAGAGGATTCAAGCCACTGTTGAGTCCCCCTCCCCTTTCCCTTAGCAAAAGCCAAATAATTCATGGTCCATGCCCCACTGTCTCTGCACCCTCCCCCACTCCCCGATCCCAGCAGTCACCACAGCCCAGAGTCACAGCCCCCATGCACCTCTGCCTCTGCCTGCGACTCTGGGACAGGGACCAGGCTTCCAGCTTGGAGTCTGGGTTGAGTCAGCACTGCCTGAAGGAGAGATTGCTTCCCGGAAAGTGTTGCTTCAGAGCTTCTGGCTGGCCAAGCGCTGGTAGGAAGCAAGAGGCACCCCGGAGGCTGGAGGAAGCTTTGGCTTTCAAGACACCTCTCACTGAAGAGATGGAGTCACAGGGAAATTTCCACAGTCCAGCTGGACGAGGGTACGTCAGGCAGCCCCAGAGCCTCCACCCTCTCCAATTCAGAAAATCGCATTATCCGGGCCTCACAAGACATTGCAGAACCAAGATGGAGGCTCTGATTCCTAAAGGATCTAGTTGCTTCTCTTGAAAATTAGAAAAAATATACTTGCTAAGCCTCAGATGTCTATTTTCCAAAAATATGTCCTTACCCATCGGGGCAACAAGAATGCATATGGGATGCTCGGTGTGGGCCCAAGGCAGCACCCTCGCTGGATCAAAAGGACATCAAGGTCCTGGTTCGTTCTGGGGGCTGTGAGGGGCAATCTACGCCACCCCCACAGTTCTTTTCCACTTGGGAGTTTTGATTCCCAGTGCAGGGTGAAGGGTCATTGTCATGATCTCACTTCGGACAAGAGAGAAAAGACAGTATTTTCTTTCACGCCCCCCCCCCAACAACTGCTTGCTATGCAGTGGGCACTCTAGTGGGTAGGCAGTGGGTGGCAGCAGCTGCCAGACACCTTCCCCCCAAGGATGTGTCCATTGGTGCCAAAAGCCTGTATAAGCTCTTTCTGATCTCTATGCCAGTGACTACAGGTCCTGGAAGGAAGCCAAGCGTCCACTGTGAGCCCTGCATCCTTCTCCTTCCCCCTCATCCACCAAGAATGGGGAGGGATGGCTTAGGAGCCCACCAAGAAAGGAGCCAGTGGTTCTTAGACCCAGTTTGCAGCTGTCATACCTGCTCACGTGGGAACTCACACTCATGCACACACACACACACACACACACACACTCAGAAATAAATTGCTTCAGGTTGTCTTGTTCTGTCCCATGCCCAAAGCAATAGTAATGAGAACTCGCATCAATAAATTGTTCCCAGTTTGTCTCATTCCTCCCTCCCTTCATTTATTGATGTTTGACTGGCACCTACCATGTACCAGTCACTATGTGCTAAAGACACAAGGACACAGTCTTGCGGATGGCAGTGGGGAGAATATATAAAAATATTAATCATATGCAAGACAACGATACCGTGTCGCATAACTGATGGCCATAGGCCAAGTCTGACCTGCAGGCCTGTTTAGTGTAGCTGGCAAAGAATTTTTTAAAATTGGGAAGATTCACATAAAAATCAGTATTTACATCTCTTTTTTGAAATAACAGATGTGGCAACAATTGGAAGGAGGTGAAATGTCACTGTCCCCTGTAGATGAGACACACATTCTCAGTTTGTCACAGGCCACACACCCCCTCTCACCGCTCCACCCCACCTTCTTCCCTATTAACTTCAACTGGCTTGCTTCATTCATCCATGCTCCCTGCAATGGTTGTGCAAGTGTCAGAACTGGGGCCCTTCGATGACGAGCCATCAGAGGAGCCACAGCAGGAAACCATTAACTCTGCTCCAGGAAGCCAGACCGGTTAAGCCTTGAACGAAGTCCAAGTACCTCACTGATTTGATTAGTTATTTCTCCCCCTGTCCCCATTGTGGCATATCTAAGGGAAGTACTCTCTCAGCCACCTTCTCCACAGTATCTCCAGTGAGTAGCACAGAGCCAGATACACCATCAGGCTCAATACATACTTGTGAGATGTGTTGAATGAATGGAGTTGCTAGAAGCACCAGGTGAAAAAGGAAATTCTAAGCAGAGGGAACTGTGGGCACAAAGGCATGACAGTAAATAGTGTACAGAGAAACTGCAAATAGTTCATGGTGAATGGGGGTGCCAGAAGTGTGAGGTGGGTGGGATCACGTAGGGTAGAAGCAGCAGCAGTTAAGCAGGAAAAATAGACTTCAGTGGGATCCTGAAGCACTTCTGATGCCCAATTACAAAGGTACCCAGGGAATCTTGGAAGTGACTTAAGGAAAGAAGTGACAGGATCAGATTCTCGAGATCCCTGGCAGAGTGGTGGGTGGGGAGAAGCGAGCTCTAGAGACTGGGCAGAAACAGCAAATAGAATTCAATTCAATGCTGCTCTTCCCCTCTCTGAGGCCCTGAAACTCCACTGGGATGTAGTTTAAGAAAATGGTGCCCCCTGCTGACTACGTCTGGTCTTGCACGTCCCCTAGGCCAAGAGGGAAGTTACTAACAAAATGTTTGGCCCTGAAGAAAATACCTGGAAGCCCTATATGCAGAATTGCAAGTGGTGGTGTGGTGTATCTGCAAGTGTCTTCCTTTTCCTAGGAAAAGAGGGGCCCATGAGAACACATGTGATAATGACTAATGTCACAAACAGTGTTGCCAGGTAAATACAGAACACTGGCTACAGCTGCATTTCAGATAAACAACACATAGTTGTTTGGGATACCTCAAATATTGCATGAATGATTTTTAGTATGTTTTAAAAAATTATGTGTTGTTTATCTGAAATTCACATTTAGCTGGGCATCCTGTGGTTTTATTCACTAAATCTGACAATCCTAGATTAGCGTGTAGAGGGGCTAGGAGACAAACTGAAATGAAATTGGATGGATTACTCTTCTTGGGTATCTCTGTGACCTAAACCCCACCCACCCTCTAGCTAAGCAAAGCCAGAGATGACGTTTTGCAGTGGTGCTCAGTTATATGTGAGCTGCCCGGGAGAAATCCAGCCATAAATGCCTCTATTTTTCATACTACATGGCTGGATACTTTCTGGACAGCCCTTATGCAACTCTATTTGGAAAATCAATTTTAATTAAATGAGCCCCATGAATATGGTGGGCCCTCTGTATGGACCCCTTGGAGAATCTGAAGAGAGCTATGAATGCTTTTTTACAGAAAAATGAATCTATCAGCTTGACATATGTGTGAGCACTTGTGCCATTACGCATACTAGTACATCTGCACACTTTTACATAAATTTTTAGGGAGTTCCCAGCCTTCATGTAGGAGTGACACATTCCTTCTAGGGATGTGGTCTGAATGTGGCAGTGCCAAATCTTGAGTAGGAAGAAATGGTGTCCAGTTTAGACTCTAAGCTGAAACACAGTGCTTCTGCTAGCTCTGACCACCCACATACTGTGACAAAACACAGGAGTGGGTGGGAGGAAACACTCTGTCCCTCCCCTTCGTAATGCCTTGAACCTCTTCCCTCTTACACCTCTCCTAGTACAGGGAGTCAGGCATATTCAGATAGAAAACCCACCGCCCTCACGGATTTGCGCCTCAACCAAGAGGAAGGTGCTCACTCAAATCACCCCTCATTCCAAGACCCTCTTGGTTCCCCTTGTCACCCTTCTTTACATCATCCACTGGTTTCCAGTCTGAGGGCTGTGCCTGTCAGAAACTGGCTTTCACCTGTCAGTGAAAACCTTCCAAAATCAATTCTGGACACTCTGAGCTAGGCGATCAAAAACAGGGCCTGGACATTCTGGGAGAGGATCTCAGAGCAGGGATGCCGAGTTTCCCTCTTAAGAGCCCTTACTGGAAACCCCCTGGCCCTCACAGTCTGTTCTGGCCCTATAGAGGGAAGGCACAAGTGGTCCAGGTCAGGGAGATGTTTTCCCTCTCAGAATGTTCCAAATGTAAAATTCCATTACAGGTTGTTTTCATCTTGTCAACATGCTTATATGACATTCTAGCTCCTGTGGACTGTGTTGTAGAAAACAGCCCCCAAACCGACCGAGTTGTATCCAACAAACAATCACGATACACCCAACCATGTATTATCACAGGATGTTTATGTTGAACATTTTCTGCAATTAAAAATTAGGGGTTCCCTGGTGGTGTAGTGGCTGTAGTGGCTAGGCTTCAGTGCTCTCACCGCCACGGACTGCGTTCGATCCCCACGCAGAGAAACCATAAAAAAAAAATAATAATTAGTTTATCTCATTATCTATATGGTGATATGATTGCCAACTATAATTTCTTTGGGAGAAGAATCCTTTTTTTTTTAAATACATAGCTTCTCCTAAAATTTTGAGTTAAAATATCCTTTTATATCCATAATGGTGATACTAGATATTTTCAAAATGTCCTTACTTGAAGAGAAAAAAAAAACAAAACAGCATACCTATGTTAGGCTCCAAATTATTTGGAAATTCTCCTGGACTAGGAAATCCAAACAGCTGGGACCCACAGGCTTAGCTTACTGACTGCTGACACATGGTGAGTGGAGACTCACTTTGGGGCCCTGCCCTCACAGAATCCTGTGACCTTCAGCTGATGCACTCTGGTGGGTATCAGGCTCCCTATTCCAAATACGGGGAGACTTGTTTCTGGCCCAAGATCTCCCCAGGAGTGTTGTAAGGATGAAATGTCCTGGGCTAAATGGCTTTGGGAGAAGAGCTCGATAAATACACGAGATTGCTACTCCTAAAGACAGCTGGTGTGCTCTCAGTGGGGAGGGCTGAATGATCCCGCAGAGACGCAGGACAATTTCTCTGACAGGGCATCTGGGCAAAGTGACCAGCACTGCTCATAAAATGTGCAAACGGTTCCCCTGACAGGTGGGGCCAGACGGCAGAAGCAATGGGCCTCCTGAGCTTTGCTTCTCTCCCTCAGAAGGGCACAAGTCCAAAAGGCAACTAGAACTCGGGGAACCTTGAGTTCCAGCTAATCTCTCAAGGGCATACCCAGGAACCTCCCACAGGTCACCCAACCTTCCCTAACTTACTTTTCCATTTCTAAAAGGTGCAGATGCTGGCTCAGTCCTCTTCCCAAGGGTGTTACAGGGCTGTGAGAAGACACATCATCCATTCCAAAATACCTCGCTTTAAAGATTAGGCACAGAGAGTGTTTCCATTCCTGCCCCTTAAATCCTTTGAAAAATGTGTAATTTTCCATTCTTCCACTGGTGAATTCCAGAATGACTTTCCCATGGTTTTGCCCCCAGTCACATTTGTGGGTCACTCCCCTTACCCTAGCCTAGGAGGTGTACAGGACATGGAGAAGCCGCTTTACCATGAGGCTGGGCACAAACACCTGAGGAGGTGGACGTGACGCTTTGACGAAAAGAGACATAAGTACACTATACCCTGATCTAAAAACAGTGTTTGGAGCAATCTGTGCTGGCTCCCTCCCTTCCACACATAGCTGAGAATTAACTGCACATGAAAGCCCTTTTGATCTTTCGAATCCTACGGCATCAGGCCGCCCAGGGTTAGGAATCAACAATACTTTTGTTGGAGCTTGTCCGCCGTTTCACATTTACCAGCTCTATTATAACCTAACAGTGTTACTGACTTTAGTCTAACCTTGGCGCTCTCAGTTCCTGTAATCCTGTAGGTAAGTATGCCACCCCAAGCAGACTGGCAGCTTACACAACATTTTCAATTACCTTCCAATTCAGCTGAAAGATGTGTTACTGCAGTGCCAGCCGCCTGCCCCTCAGCTTGCACTGATTGGAGGCAGGAGCATGGGGAGAAGCCAGGCAGCTTAAAACCCCATTCTTCACTGGGCGGTGAAGCCACAGTGCCACTTCCTCCTCCTTTTATCTTCCCACACTCTCCAGCTCAAGCCTCACCTTGCCCAGACACCTTCCTTCACTGTTCTCTTCTCCTGCATGTCTGAGATGCAGGGATGTTTGTCAGTCTCCCTGTGAGACTGTGAACCTCCTAGAGGGTAAGTACTGGTCCTGCTCAACTGTGAACTCCCAGCAGTCACACTGTGCGGCACACCCAGAAGGGCCAGGTGACTGTGTAGGGGACTGAATGAATACGAGTGTACCAGAACTGCGCTAGCCTACCACTGGTGAGACGTGCTTGCTGTAGTATCAACTGAAAGCCATGCTGAGCTGTTGAAAATTCTGTCTTGCTCTTGCTGACTAGTATTAGGCATGTCTGAGACAGTAGTTGGGAATGGCAGCGGGGAGAGGCGGAGGACTGGTCTGCTAGCTGCGAAGACGTCTCGTTAGAACAGGCCCAGATGTGGATTGCTTGTAGGCCCCTAGCCCTGGTAACATGCTTGAACCATCTAACCAATCCCCAAAATAGTTTGGAAGAACGATCAGTCCAACAGGGAAGGAGGTAACTGATGCAACCTTCAGGATGAAAAAGAGAGGGCAAAGGGGTGGAGAAAAGAAGTTCAACCAGATGTATGTAAAACCTCTTCTCTCAAGTTCCAAAGGAGAGGGGGCCTTTAGGGGCAGAGCTGCAGCGACATCTGGGCCCCTAGAGAAGGAGATGAGTGCGAGTGAAGCAGGGCTTGAAAGGCTGGGCGGGGGGTGGTAAGGCAGAGGCTCAGGAAGGAGGCTGGGCTTCCATCTGGAGAGCTGAGGGGCTGGGGCTGCTGAGCAGATGGAGTGAAAGTTGCAGCTGGTGGAAATACACTTTCATGTGTAAAATGTGGTCCCTGGAGGATTGCAATTTCCAACTCTGAAGGCAGCAGTAGGCAGGTGGCTCTGCTCCATGCTCCGCCTTTTCCCCCCCACTGCCACCCAGAAAACTTGACAACGGCTCTGTGCCAGGACTCAGACACCAAGTCTTCCGCCAGCATCCCTTTCAGCAGGCAGAAGCTGGCATGGTGACACCTTGGCATAGCCAGGATGGCAGAGGACCGCAATGCTTAAGTAGGGAAAGGGGGCAGCGGAATAGGAAGGATGAATCCACCATCCCAGGATGGTACCAGGTGGATTGAGAACTGACACAGAGATAGAGAGGGAATCAGACCTTCCAAAGCTGCTCATGACACACACACTGGGTCTCCGCTCTTCACTGAGCATCAGCTGAATGAGAGGCAGAGGGGAAAGGCTCTGGGCTCACTTTAGCTCAGTCTCAAGACAAGTACTTGTCTTGAGGAGAGAATATCTGTAGTTTTTAAGAAATATTTCCCCATCAGGGTTTTAAGAGAGAAAGTGATATGGCTCTAACGCAGCCACCTGTCCTGGCGTATTTAGACCCTCACTTATGGAAATAGAGGCCGCAAGCACAACTATACAATCTATTAAAGTTCTTCTTTATAACATTTAGGCTCTTGAAGAAATCAGCCACCCAATTGCAGGTTAACCACACCTGAGAGAAAGCAGCTTGGCCAATGAGCAGCAAGCTCTGCCTCTTCCCTCCCTTTCTATCCTTTTTTGTGCTAGGCTGTGCTCCAGGTCACCGAGAACAGAAACTGCCAACTCCATCTTATTAAAATCCAAGTACTTTTTTTAGAATATGTGATTTTTACTTCCTTTAAAAAAACAAAAACAAAAAACAGACTGGAACCCAGTCCTTTATCCCTACTGTGTCCATTTTCCTAAGAGATGTCGCTATTGGAGATAATAATTTAAATATTCTTAGAGTAGAGGTAGTTTCTCTCTTCCTAGTGGGATGTCTTCTTGGCTCCTTTCCCGAACTTGGCATCGAGACCGAGACCTACAGAAAGGGAGAAAATGGGCTCAGCTTTATGGGGAGAAATGAAACCTATCAATGATTTGGGGGGAAAAAGAAAAGGTCAGCCTCTTCATTTTCCAAAATTAGGACTTTAAATAAAACTAATTTCCAAATATTGGTTTTATAAAGCTCCCTCAGAGAAAAGAGAATGCATCAAATGAAAAAAAATCACCAAGATACTGATAATTACATATACAGCAAGACTGAAAGAAACTTAGGTGTCAAATCTAAGCTCGTTCTCTCAGCGCATCCCTAGCAGCATAAATAGGCTATAATAAGTATAATAATTTTACCCTGCTCAGTATCTGTGGAAGCCTGAGTCACTGGAAAGAAATCACTAAAATGAAATGCTCAGTAGGAAGGCTGGATTAGAAAGAATGCTTCCTTTTCCTTTAAAAAAGGTTTCCTCACAACTCGGCAATTCCACTTCTGGGTATTTATCCAAAGAAAATGGAAACACTAATTTTAAAAGATATATGCACCCCTGTGTTCACTGCAAGATTATTTACAATAGCCAAGATATGGAAGCAACCTACATGTCCACTGGTAGGTGAAGAGATAACGAAGATATAACACACACATACATACATACACACAATAGAATGCTACTCAGTAATAAAAAAGAATGAAACCTCATCATTTGCGACAATATGGATGGACTTAGAGGGTACTATGCTAAGTGAAATAAGTCAGACAGAGAAAGACAAATACTATATGATTTCACTTACATGTGGAATCTGAAAAACAAAATAAGCAAACAAAATAAAACAAAAACAGACTCAGATGGCTGCTAGAAGGGAAGGTGTGGGGGATGGATGGAAATGGTGAAGGGGAATGAGACATACAAACTTCCAGAGGTGTAGAATACTGCATAAGAGATATAGTCAGTAACACTGTAATAACTTAGCATGGTGACAGATGGTTACTAGACTTATTACAGTGATCTCATCATCAGGTATAAAAATGTTGAATCACACTATGTTGTACACCTGAAACAAATATACTATTGTAGCCAACTATACTTTTAAAAAAGTTTTTGTAAGTTTTCTCTAAAATAACTAAATAAATTTCATAAATGTATAAGTAAGTTGTAAGAGGAAAACTATAAAGCTCTTTGTGGCTCAGAGATGCCTGTTGTGGGTGGAACTTACCCAAGAACACAAGCACAGTGCCCACCCACTGCATGGAGCTGATGGGGTTGGCAAAGAGGATCACAGAGGCTAAAATGGTGAAGAACTTTCGAGTTGTGGTGATGATAGAGCAGGTCAGGGGACCAAAGTACACAACGGTCATGAAGATGAAGCTCTAGAATGAGACAGAGAAAGGCAGGGTTGGGCTGGTTCTTGAGTATCTGCTGGAAGGTCTAAAGTCCCTAACAGGACACCAGGGCTAATCTCGCCACCCTTCTTCTCCCAGCCAGGCCAGTCTCTCCTGGAGAAAACAAGCCATCCCCTGTCAAAGCACTCACCTGACCCAGGGCACTCGTCAGGCCGAAGAGCAGGATGTTATAAATGATGGCAGGGTACCTTTCAGCAAAGCTCAAGAACTCCCAGAGCTCCCCAGTGAACAAGATTCCTAGGAAGAAATGTCAAAAGATGACTGGTGCATCCTTGTGCACCCACACTTGCACACATACCTGCCCAGGGCCCGCTAAAGCACTCTGAGGGTGAGGAGTGGGAAATGTATGGAGTAAGTTTCTATGTCTCACCAGGTACCTTTTTCCTATTTTTCTGATTAGAGAAACTAACTAAAGATTCTCCCCCTCAAAAAGGCTTGGAAGTTTCTGCCAAAAGTGATTGAAAGCAGAAATCCTCAGATGTTATGATGATACTGATCCAAACATCCCTATCTCAAGGCAGCCCAAGCACTGGTCACCTCTAGCCATCAGCAGCCTCCTCATTAAACCCAGTATGCTATACAAAAAAATACTTCCTATATGTGCCCAGATTTGGGAAAGGTTAGGAAACACTGATCTAAAAGGAAATGCATTCACTTTCAAAATATGTTCAGGGAGCTCCCTGGTGGTATAGTGGCTAGGCTTTGGTGCTGTCAACGCTGTGGCCTGGATTCGATTCCCAGTAAGGGAACTACCCACATTAAAAAAAAAAAAAATCAAAATATGTTCAGTATACAAGTACACCACACACCAACGTCTCACCTCCCTCAGAAGAGGGTGAGTTCCCAAGGTACCCCTGTTATAATGCTGTGTTATCCCAAGATACCTAACACAGTCTACCCCGGAATGTACCAGGAACAAGTAGCAAGCAGAGCCTGATGGTGAAGATTTCTCCAAGAAGATTCTCAGGGGGTTAGACATAAAGGCATCTTAGAGCAGAGGTAGGCCTTTGGCTTGGGCCAAGGTAGCATCTAGAATCTGAGCTAGGAATCACTGGATGAGGGCAATCTGTCCTCTGGTGATACTAGAAAAGAACAGCAAATTGCTTCTTACCAGCTCCCAGCAGCAGTGTCGACCAAAGATTAATGTTCAACATCATGTGATTGGAGCCTGTTTGGTAATGAGCCCGCATGTGGTCCTGGGAAACACCCGTCAGTCCATCCAGGGTCAGAGACACTAACTGGGAAGAAAAGGGTGCAGCCTGCAGTGAGAAGGCCAACAGTGCCCCTCCCTAACCCAGGACACAGGACTCTCACCTTTGTGAGATTCCTCAGAAAGCTGCTGCCTTAAGCCAGAGTCCTCAGAACCAAATGCTGCCAGGTCCTGAATGGAGGTGGGCAGAAACCATGCCAGCTCTCTCTTTCCCCATGGCATTAGAGCCACACAGCATAACGTAATCAGAGCAGGGCTAGAAGCCTACCACTTCCTAACAGACTGCCATGAAGCCTGGTGTGCAGAGGCCTAGAACAAGTTGTGGTGAGCCACATACATTCTTCCATTAAAGCTGGAGAGAAGAAATCCACTACCAGCCTGTCAGCCTCTTGGCTTGGATAGAGAGTGGATTCTGTGGTCACACTCCTGGATTAGAATCCCGGGCACAGTTAGTCTCTAACTTTGCCATTTAATAGCCATGTGACTATGGGCAA
Source organism: Lyroderma lyra (assembly GCA_004026885.1). Lineage (NCBI taxonomy): Eukaryota > Metazoa > Chordata > Mammalia > Chiroptera > Megadermatidae > Lyroderma > Lyroderma lyra. The sequence continues at coordinate 128,091 of PVJL010002874.1, forward strand.
GTGACTTAACCTCCCTTTATTTCAGTTTCTTCACCTGAAAAATAGAGATAACACTATCTATATTTTGAGGTTGTTGTAAAAATTAATCAATTAGTATGCAAAACACTTGGAATGGTGCCTAAATACATAGCAAGAAAAAGCTACTATAGTGTTATTTTTAACTCTGGCTTCCAGGTTTCTCTGAAAGCCAGTGGGACACAGAAGTCTTTCACCCTTTGCTCTCAAGTCTCTGTGACCTCATACCAGCATTGAGATACAGGCCCAATTCATTCCCTCCTCAGAACTAAGCTACAGTTAAGTATTTCAGGCTTTCCACTATGGCCTTAGCAGAGCCGGGGGCCATGTAGCAAGAGACTAAGATCAGAAATGGGGGACAAGGAGTGCCACAACCTCCCTCCAGACATATAACAGGCCTTTTGCCTGCATAGGTGGGATTATTCCTTGGTTAAGATGATTGGAAAAGGCTGCCTTTCCCACAACATCACATACCAAGAGCAATTCTCCATAGCCAACTGTGTGTTCTTCCATCCCAACTACTTTCTTGGGTTTGTACATGAAAAGGGCCACTCCAGCCACAATTAGCAGCACACACAGGTACTTGGCCATTGGGTACTTCTTCTTCAAAAGGGTCACTCCAAGGAGCATGACTACAGGGAAAAAAGAGAGTGGAAAACTCAGGCACCCATAGGCATTGCTGAGCCCAACACTCTCCTCCTAGGAGCCAAGAAAAGACTCATGAGAGGAAAGAATGTCTGAGAAGGAAGGCCTAGAAGGGTAAGAGGAGGTCTCAAGGCTGGCATGTAGATGGAGACAACTGAGCAACAGGGTTGAACAGAGTATAAAGCAGGGAAGAGCTAGAGAAGCATAGTGAAAGGTCCAGGAAGGAACAGGCCAAGGGTGGGGACAGTGGGAAAGAGTAAAAGGTTGAGAAGAAAGAAACTGACCATCAAAATGGGATTTAGGGTGCAAATACCTGGGACACCAAAATGAGTGACCACATAAAGCAGGCTAGGTCAGCCATTAACTCCCAGTTATGCACACCACCACCACAGGAATAGATACAGATGACAGGGAGGCAGAGGGAAAAGATGGAGGGAAGTCCCTGGAGATAGCTATGATGGGATAACAGAGCCTAGAGGGAAACAGAACTCTAGCATAAAAGAAGAGAGCTTCTACAGAGAGAGTGAGGATGGAAGATGGGAGACCATCTTCTTCTGCTTACCTGGGATTGGCTTGCAGGATTTACCAAGGACCTGAAATTAAATTCAGCAAATAATTTCTGAGCATATGTAATGTGCCAGGTACTACGCTAGGAGCTGTGTTAAGATGAGTAAGTGTGGAGCCTGGACCAGAGACCACAACCTCATAAAGCCGCCCTACCGTAGCCAACCCACCACTGCTAAACTTCAGATCTATGTTTTTGCACACTTTGAATTTCTCAAACACATTCTCTTTTTATTTGAGTCACAGACATGAGGAAAGAATCATTAGTCCTTTTTAAACAACTTCTGAGTCAACCCTCATCTCACTCTGAGGTTTCACC
>PVJL010002874.1:129733-177313 GCA_004026885.1 Lyroderma lyra
AAAAAAAAAAAAAAAAAAAAAAAAAAAAAAAAAAAAAAAAAAAAAAAAAAAAAAAAAAAAAAAAAAAAAAAAAAAAAAAAAAAAAAAAAAAAAAAAAAAAAAAAAAAAAAAAAAAAAAAAAAAAAAGGAACAGATAAGAGAAACCTGGTGGACCTAAGATGAAGCAAAAATCAAAGCCACATGAAAGGAACTTGTCTGTCAAATCAGATGAGAAGCACATCTGTTTCTGTCCTCTTAGGCTGGGAAATCTCTATAGATTATTCAACCCTCCAATCCCTGCTAAACTGAACACAAGACCACATGCAGGGCACAGATGGGGGACTCAATCAGTTCAAGGGACTAGTTGGCCCTGCTGCCACCCCCAAGGAACAGAAAGAAAACTTAAAATACACTTGAAGCTGACACATAAAAGAAAAATCACAGGAACAAAGAAAAAAACTTAAGTATTCTCAGTGGGGATCTGCAATATAGAAGACCCATTCTCTGCACATTTCTGATTCAGAAGTTGGTCTAATTCAAGGAAATAAGGTTATACCCTGTTCCAAAGCCATGAGTTTTATAGACTAAACAGAGAGGTTGTGTAAGTGTTAAAGGGAGTGGAGGGTGTCTTGAGAGTTGGACCTTAAAGCTGGATCACCATCTGATGGCCAGGATACAAAGGGGCAGGGGCACATAACAGATTACTGTCTAGGTACTCACAGATCTTGGCAAACACAGCATTGATCACACACTGGATGAAGACCAAAGTTAAGGCAAAAGTGAATGTCTCCTGTTTGGCGCCCTCCCCATACTTTCCTCTTGTTCTAAGAATGAAATGTACGAGAAAGAAAGAGAAATTAGTAATATTGCTCTCAGTGTCATCTAGTATATCCAGAGCCACTGGAGCTTTGAAATGATCTTGCCTCTCTGGATGTTGGGAAAGTTTGGTAAAGAATACTGGGGTCATTTATAAAAGGGGCCAATTTTATTGGATTTAGAAACTAGACATCCCAGCCTGCTAATCCCATAGCCTGGCACATGAGTATCCGTAAAGAAGAAACGTAGAAAATTAGATGGCGAAAGGAAGTACCCCAGGCAGCATAAGGGATTTGGGCTACAGCAGCAAGGTCGAGGGCGAACGAGTCAGCTGCCTCCAAGCATCTGGGAGTACCAAAGAGGAACCGTCACGGGTCACAGAAACCTGTCTAGGGGTATAAGTCTCAATCTGTAAAACCCAGGTTCTTAAAATCAACAGGGGAAAAAAGCAATTAAGGTAAGAAAATCCAAGTCCCCAATATCCAGAAACCAACTTTTCGCGTTTTGGAAATCTCGGGAGACTCAGCCGCGCTGCAAAGGTGTCGGGATGCTGGGAGGGCAAGAGAGAACACCGGGGCCACGGGCGGAGGAAGGGCAAGAGAGAACACCGGGGCCACGGGCGGAGGAACGTAAGAACCGCGAACCAGGCCATAGAATGGGGAGAGGGGGCGGGAGAGGGGCAATGTCTGCGTTCCAACCCCGGGGATCCGCTCACATCTTTTCCTGTAGGATTCCATAGTAGAAATAGCAGACAAAGACGCCAAGGAAACAGAGCGGCAGGCGCAGCCGGTCGGGCACCAAGGAGCTGCTTGCGGCCATGGGACGCACGGACGACCCGACCGGAAACCCGCTCACAACCGGCAGCGGCAGGGGCAGCGGCGGCGACAGCTCTAGCCGGACATCACCGACCGGCGACTGGGGCCTCATAGGAGCTTCATGCGACCGTCGCTCAGCAGGACCCAGAAGCCACCGCTAGACTTGCCAGCTCAGAACCGCCGAAGGAGAAACTCCTCAGAACCCAGTAATTACCTCCAAGGAAAGGAGATCCACCCTGGGACCTTGACTTTGTCCCCTGGTGGCCAGGGGCGCCAGATGCCCAGAGCTTAGTTGCTTGCCCTCGAGATTTTCCGATCAGGCAACTCTGAAGACAACTGCAACCCGGAGCTCGACGGGACGGCCTAGGCGATACACGGGCGTAGAGTGATGGCGCATAAGGATGTGGAGGTCATCCATTGGCTACGCTGTGTGAAGACGGACAGGTGGACGGGGGAGGTGATGCGGGTGGCCCGTCAAATTCACTCGGCTTTTTCCCCGGTAGGCCATCAGGCTTCTGCTGGGTCCTAACGCCAAGAAATGCTTCGCGGAGCCTTAGCGCCCCCTAGCCTCTGCGCAGCGTTAGCGACTGTACTCCCTCTAGCCAGGACAGCGTTCAAGCCCCGGCCCGGGCTTTTGAGAGCGATCCTCCTCCTAGGGGCACATCACTAGGCTTCCAAGGGCGGCAGGGCTCTTGTCCCAGTCACTTAGGCAGGGCAACCTACGAGTGTCCACCTAAATTCCGAGGCACAGTTTTCTGTCTGAAAACTAGGGATAATTAGTAATAGCCACCTTGTCGCCTCTTGACTGGAGGGTTTGTGGAAGTGTTTTATAAACTGTAAAGTGTGATGTGCAAGTTTAAAGTATTATTTGCCGTTATTCTTCCTCATCTCTAATCTTATTTCCTCGCATCCTGGAGGTGGAAATGGAAGCTTACTGACGTGAATTTTCTTTAGGGTCTTACAGCTCACCAACAATGGAGCAAACCCTCTGGAAGCCCTCCACTTTCTTTCCTATTAATGAGCTCCTTGTTGCACCCCTCCCTCATCCGTGTTGGGCCTCCACCAGCGGGCACCAAGAGCTAGGGCAAGACTGACCCCAGGTCCTTCCTCTACCACCCCAAGCCCCTACTTAATAGCACTCTGGGATGCTGTCTGGGTAGACGCTCCATCTCCCCTTCCAGCAGCCAGCTCCTTTGGCACAGCCTCAGGCGAAGGAAGGAAACTCAGGGCAGCACCACACCCATCACTCCGGGCCTGACTCACCCAAGCTTTGGGGTTAAGCCAAACATCTTTCAGGAAGAGGGGTATGAGATAGAAGATGGGGTCTGTCCTCAACCTCCTCTCTCCTTTATGTTCGTGGGGGAAAGGGACCCTTATACACTTGCTCTCTTGCCCATGGCTTATCCACTGAGTCAGTTTGTGATCCCAGGATACCAAGCACAGCAGCTGGGGTGAGAGACCTGGCTTCCAGTCCCAGCTCTGGCTCTTCCCCAGCTGGGACTTCAAACAGTTTACTTGACCTCTGAGTCAAGTTTCCTCATCTGAAATTAATGGGAATGTAACAAGGAGGAGAGCACGGTGGTTAGAAGCACGGGCACTGGGTGCAAATGATCTGGTTCCCGATCCCAGCAACCCCGCTTCCTCGCAGTCTTTGGGATAAAGTAATTCCATCTTTCTGTCCTTCCCTCATTAGTACAGTGGGATTTATTCTATTGCTCTCACTTGGGTAGATGTGACTTATCTGACTTATCAATGACTTTTTATGCAAAGCATTTAACACGGTATCTGTTGCTTACCAAGCCAATGAATGGTAGTTGGGATTGGCCTAGGAGTTTGTCCGGAGGTCTTTCGAGATGAGATACAATTACAGTTACGATTGCCCTTGGGGTAGTCAACTTTTCATGCATACAACGGGGATGTCTCTTTTATGAAAATGCTTTGTAAATTGCAAAGCACTATCAGATCATTGAGATAGTTATTCTCATTTCCCCCCAAAGCCTAAGCTCTTACAGGCATGGTACTAGCTGGGAGGCGGGAAAAGGACCAGAACAGTTTCTTCTTCCAGTCAAGGAGCACCCACAATGTCACACTGTCTCCCCTTGGTCACCCTCACTTCCTCTCTGAAGTCCACTCTCCCTAGGAAACTTATTCACCCAAGATTCCCAGATTCACCCAAGAATGGATGATGCCTTCATCCCACCTCCACCACCACTCTCTTCATTCTGGACAGGCTTTCCCATGGATCCATGTTTATATGTCCATGTAAAGAATCCAAGCCTGGTGGCTTGAGGACAGGCACTCTGTTCTTCCACATCATTATGTGTTAAATAAAGGCTCTTCTTAAAGATAAGGATGAAGTGACCAATATGATACCCTCAATCTCCATCACATTCCCTCCCCATAAAAATATTGAAAAGAACCTCAAGATGCTGGGAATATTTATTTATTTGGTCTATTAACACCAAGATATGAAAAAAAAAAAAAAAAAAAAAAAAAAAAAAAAAAAAAAAAAAAAAAAAAAAAAAAAAAAAAAAAAAAAAAAAAAAAAAAAACCAAAAACTTCTAAACACAGGATAAGAAAACTTGAACATCAACATTCTTCTTCAATTTTGTGAAGCTCTGCAGTACGGAAAATATACAAACTTCAAACAGCTGCAAAAATAGTGTCTTTGGGAGAAAATAGAGTTTCTACATCAATACAAGAAAAATAGGCATTTTTCTAATCCAACCCAGTCCTGGGGCAGGTGGAGGGTGTGGAGTCACCACTTGCCACCTGAAGGAATGCCAGCTCTCCCTCTCCCCCACTACCCACCTGGGGCTGGGCAGGCTGGGCTGCTGCTTAAGACAATCTTAGTCAGGGTGAAAGCGAGATGAAAATGCCACGTGGGAAACACTAGGTTCCCCCCTCTGCCAGCAGCTGGATTGGTCAAGTGTTATGGCCCTTTAGGGCTGCTTTGGTCAGCTCCTCCAATGAGAGAGAGGCATGCGGATGGGGATGAGAGGATGTGGGTATCTACCTTTGGGTCTCCACTTCTGGTCTGTGCGGAAGAGGGAAGGAAATCTGTGGTGTCCCCTCTCCGATCATGGCTAGCTTGCTCTGTGACAAGGACAAGGGCCCCCAAAACAGTCCTTTGGACCCACACCCAGGGCTGGGGGACCCAAGGCCTTCTGGGTGGGTTTTCCATCAAGTGAGAGAGAGGTGTCAAGAACACAGGTGTGACTTGTGAGCTGCCCAGCTGCTAGTGAAGGCAGGTCCCCTCCCATTTGGAGGGGATGGTATCCATCAGAAAGAGGACCCAGGGCTTTGACACAATAATTGAAAGTGCTCGAAGGCCAAGAGGGAAGGGCTCCTTCATCCCCCGCCTCAGGGGAGATGGGGAGGGGCCTGCCACCAAGGCACTGGTCTCTATGGGAAAGTTGTGGTGGGGAAGGGGCCCTCAGACCACCAGGGAGCTCTGGAAAAGCACGGGCTCTTCCGATGGTGGGGTGCGCTGCCATGGTTCGAATGGCAGCGAGGACGCCTTCGAGGCTTCTGGATCCTTCCGAGGTGGTGGCCTGGGGCTGGTGGGGGGCAGGGGGGACCCCGGGCTTGAGGGGCAGTTACGGAAGATGAAGCCCATGCTGGGGAAGAGGGGCTTCATCAAGCTGACGGGGCAGAAGGCTGAGCCGGTCGGGTTGAAATGGACTTTGTTCTTGTCAGGACAGGAAGTCAGGAAGGCCAGGTCAGGACCTGGGGACCTGGAGGATGGAGAGAGAAACACACAGACGTACACGTGTACACACACACGTACACACACAGAGAGAGCCAATGAGAAGGGGTGAGAGATGTCCTGGCGTCAAGGGAGTAGGGGAGTGGGTCTCTGTTCAAACAGGATGGTAACTTGACCAAAAAACCGACAGGCTGCTGAGCAACAACCAGTCTTTCAGCCCTTCAGCTCTTCATGTTTTAGAAATATGGTTAAACAACAGGAAATCTACTTTAGCTAGAAACAGGAGGGATTACAGCTAGACAGGAAGAACTTCCTGACAATGTGATTCTAGAAGAGAAGACCACAGGATCTTTTGAGATAATTCATCAGTGAACAGTGTTTTGGGGGGCAGACCCCTTCCTGAAAGCCGAGATCCAGGCAAAAGTGAGTTTGTAAGACTTTGTACAGCCTTAAGTAGGGTTTCTCAGCCTCAGCACTACTGACCTTTTGGGCTGGATAATTCCTGGTGTGTGTGTGGGGGTGGTGGTGGTGCGGGAGCTGTCCTGTGCATCACAGGATGTTTAAAAACATCTCTGGCCCTACCCACTAGGTGCCAGTAGCACCTGACACCCCTTCTCCCAAGCTGTGACAACCAAAAATGTTTCCTGACATTGCTAAATGTCCCCTGGTGGGAAATACTGTCCCCCATTGAAATCTACTGGCCAAACCCTTACCAGGAGGGAAGGATAACAACCTCTGCAGGAAGGCTGCCAGACCTGATCAGGAGATGTGGGTTCTGACTCCCCATGTGGTCTGGGCCCGGACTGTCTCACCTTTACTGTGGGAAGAATCATCCTGACCCTTCTGATCACGTAGGGGAAAAGGAAGGATAAAAGGAAGTTAGGTCAGAGAGTTCTAGAGTAAGGAATCCTCATGATAAAAAGGAAAAAAAGAAGTGTGGGACCGTGTTTCAAGGGTGACACAGCCTGAGAAGCTGCTGGTTGTGAGGATTCCGGGTGAGAAGACAAACGTGTGGGAAGAGGGGGAAGCTCTGTCGCCAATGGCTCCCGTCAATAATCTTTTTATCGAAGTATAATATACAGTATAGAAAGTGCACTTAGTATGTAGCTTTTTAAGTTGGTTATCATTTTAACTGCAGAATTCTAAGAATTCCAAATGCAGGAAGAAGAGTGAGGTGTGAGAAGGAGGGGAGAGGCTGGCACAGAGAGAGGTGGGAGTGGCGGTCTGGGGTCCCACAGCACTCCACAGAGGCAGGGTGTCCCCTGACTGAGCAGGGCTTAAGAGGATCCCACTTTACAGAGGGGTGGGGAACGCTCTTGCTGTGTACATATGAGTACGCACGTGAGGAAGGTGACCCAGAGAGACCAAACTACACTTGAGGGACAAGAGGACAACAGCATGACCCTGAACAGCTTGATTGCCTCCTGGGAAATCCAGGCCATCTTACGCGGGTCAGCGTCTAGGAAGAGGAAAATGTGGGGAAAGAACCACTGAACACAAGAACTTCCCAAGAAGAATATTGACACAATGAAGAGATCCCAACGAGCTGAGAATTTTTACCTCAGGATATCGTAAAAGTAAGTGACAGATCAGCGCCTCTCTTAAAGAACTGACATGGGGCAGGAAGCTAGAGGAGATGACTTTGTGACCTCTTCTGACATTATAAGTCTACAAGGGAATCAAGACAAGCAGCACCTAATGTCCTCAAGCAATCCCAAGCTGTAATTGCTCAGCTATAACATGGACTGGGGAAGGGCACAGGAGTCCAGGGTCTGTTTAAGTTACGCGATATGGCCTCTTCCCTCTACACCACCTCAGGGGACCCCAGGGATCTGGAGAGATACTAGGCAACAGTGATGATGCAAGCAACACCCTGGTGGCCATGGTTTTCTCTTTAACGTCCATCTTGGGTTAGATCTGTCCCTCCTGCTACTAGCATGAGTTGTCCTCTCCCTTATCTGAAATACAAATGGAGCCTTCAAGGCGCCAAACCCTGTCCCAGCTAAATGTCCACTCACACACTGTGACTAAACTTCCTGAATGTCAGTGAAACCACAGCTTCCACAGTGAATCTGCCCTGACGAATATTAAAGCTGGCAGGAGAGCTCCTAGGGGCTTGCCGGGGGTTTGGGGGGCGGGGATGGCTGTGTGGGCATGTGGAAAGGTCAGCTCTTGATTTCTCTGCTAATGGGAGGGAGCTGTATAAAGAAATCAACATAAGAAGGGCTTCTGAATTGTCCAGTCTGATTTGGGAGACTATTCCATGGTCCTTACTTGCAAGGAAAGGCAATCTCTGTCTGGGCGTTCATGTTACTTGAACCACTGCAGCTGCAGGGTGAAGGACTTGACTCAGAAACAAGCAGAAAGCTGTTAGGATTCTCCTGTGCCTCTGGTGGGCATGGAACACTTCTCATCTCTGCCTGAAGAGAACTACTAATATGTTCTCTCTCTCTGATTATGGTTTAGCAAATTCTAACACCTTCCCCAGGGATGGAAAAAACAGAAGAAACAAAGGGTTTGGGTTTCAGAGCTCTTTCCTTTCCAGCTCCTGCTGCACTTGTGGCTGGCATGTGGGCAGAGAGCAGGTTTCTATGGAGATAATGATAAGCAAAGATTTAAGTGCTCAGAGTAGGTAATGTCAACAAGTTTGATCATGGAAAGTCTGCAACTCCAATAAGCTAAAGTTGACAACACCTCTAGGACGAGAGCGTGTCCAAGCCTGAAGCAGGGCCCTCAGGTGGGACGACACGAGGCTGACCACTGCCCCCCCCGCCCCGATCCCTGCCCCTCCCTCTGAGGTACTCACGTGGCCTCTTCGAACACACGCACTCTCTCACAGCCTTCTGGGGGCTCCCGTTTGAAGACGTAGCTGTGATTGGGCCGAGGGGAGGCAGCAAAGGCAAGGACTGGAGATGGGCTGCCATCTTCAAGGAAAGCTGGGTGGCCTGGAGAGGAGGCTACACACAGAGCAAGGCTGAGTCCAGTGGAGCAGAAGGAAAGATCTCTACCACCCTTGGCTCAGGCCCTGGTATACGGGGAAGAGGCTAGGAGATATGGCAAGGCGGGTGGAGGTAGGGACGTGGGGGTGGGTATGCTAATCAGGTTGTTTGTCCACACTCTACCTTAAACTCACTTTGAGGCATCTTACAGAAATACATATCCTGTTATACAGGATAAAAAGTAATACAATTCAATTGATAGAAAAATGAGGACTAATACCAATTCTATATTCCCAGGAGATAAGCAGCAGTTGAACTCCAAGTCTCAGACTTAAAGGAATCTAACTTCTGTCTCTCTCTGCCTTCTTCCAAGACTGCGCTGCCCTGCCTGCCAACATACCACAGCTTCTTCCATTCCACAGCCTTGAAAATTTATCCCTTCTTCCAGGAAGAGCTCTTATACTGACTCAGAAGCAATCTTTACTCAACCCCACTTGTGGGATAAAATTGCTCTGGTTTTCCACCCAGTGAATGTACTTTACCTAGGTTGCAAATATTGACTTTATCTGTATTTATCTCACATTTATTCCTTATTACTCTATGCTCTGGGTATTGTTAGATCATGCCCTTGACCAGCCTACCTCACAGGGTTGCTGTGAGAATCAAATGAGACAATGCAGGCCACAGTGCTTTATAATGTAAGAATCATTACTATCGGGAGGAAGGACTCCTATCTTGTCCTCCTGGTGAAGCAGCCAGGGCATAGTAAAAAGTGGAGATTTGGAATCAGAAAGCTTGAGTTTCCATCTGGGTCAAACCAGGTGACCCCGGGCAAGAGACCCCATTCTTTTATTTTCTATCATTCACCTTGAGACCTATTAGTGCTAATGGGCACAGGACACCTGAACAGACTCAAGGGCTTTCTACTATGGCATGCTGAACCTCAGCCAAAACCGGTGATGAGGGGGACTGTGTCTTTGGATTACCATGAGGATTAAATGAAAGTGCAGAGACTTTATATAAATTATAAATCAGAATCAATATCAAGGAGCATCGTTGTAACTGGTGTAATGCTCAGACTAAAGATGACTCAGAAAGATATCCCGGTTGGCTGGTGAGTAAAAACGCTGGGCCTGAAATTGATTAGCGGCAGAAAAAGGAGTGGGCCCTGCTGCCTCGGCCTCCTCAGCTTACCTTTGTCGTTGGGGATGGATGCCAGCTCCTCCACTGCACCCCGGTGTTCCTCACGGCTGGTCTGGCCAGAAGGCTGGGGGGATGCCAGGGACATGGGAGAGCTGGCAAGGTTGCCAGGCTCCAGGAGCAGGAAAGGGTGATCACAGCTGCCATTCTGGGGGGGAGCGGGGGCACGGTGCCCATCAGGAATATCAAGAATCTGCCGGGGAAGAGAGTGGGAACGACTCTCAGGCCTGTCTCTGCAAGCCTGCAGAGCTGCGGTGACTCTGAGGGTCCTCTCTTGGCCCTTGTTCTCGTCCTCTATTTGTAACACACAACGGCGACAGGACACCATTTCCTCAAGTTGCCCATTTCCCAACCACCCCCGAGTCTAGGGGAAAATCCCTCCCATTTCTCCCATAGCACTTCCTTCTCTTCCCTCATAGCACCTGCAGCCCAATTTACAAGTATTAATACATATTTATTTGAATGGTTTCTCAGTGTGTTGCCCCTCCAGGCTGTAAGCCTCACGGACCTTCTGCCCTCCGCGTGCCAGGCTCTGGGAACACAAAGATGAATACCAGTGGGGGGCAGGGGAAGGGGCACAGCACCAGGACACTGTCACCACTGCAGGCCACTGCAGGCCGAGCATGCAGATGGTCATCATGTTCTAAATTCTCCTTCCCCCTTTTAACACTCAATGGTACTTGTACCCACAGCTCACCAAACTGTGTGCATGTGTTTGGGTGGGACTAAAATCCTACAGATATGCAGATTACAAATCAACCAGCAGGTAAATCGTAAATTGAGGAGTGTTCCTACTAGAATTATATTAATACTGCCCAACTGGCATTCCCCATACTATGTCAGTATAAAAGTGTGCCTGACTGCAGAAAGTGTAGCAAATAACTCTGCCTGGGGGTGGAGTGGGGCAGAGGGCCGCGGGGGCACTAGGCATGATGAATGTGTGTCCCCCGGTAGGGTCAGAGGGAAGGGAAGTGGCAACACAGGCAATGGGGTGGCTTGAACTGAGGCTCAGGGGTGACGGTGCTGGTGCCAAACCATGTGGTAATGATGGCTGGTGCTTTGGCTGAAAAATGATGCCTATTCCTCCCAGCTGGGACCTTCCACTGTGCAAACCCCTGCCCCTTCTCTGTCTACCCACCACCACAAAGCCTTCCCCAGTCATACCCACCCAGCTCTGCTGTCCCTGTGGTTGAGTCCCTTTGAGCCAAATAAACTGGATTGTAAACACCACAGGCTGGTGTTTGCATGGTGCTCTGTTGCTCTCGAGCCTGTGAGCTCCAGCGAGCAAGAATCCCACCTCCCCACGTCCAGACTCTGCAAGATGCTACCTGTCAGCACATCCGGGCACGGGCCCCACTCACCCGCAGTAGCTCCTCATCACCCTGCTCCTTCACGAACACCTCCTCCAGCTCCTGGTTGAGCCCCTCCAGGCTCCGGTGCAGGCAGGGGCTAAGTCGCAGGACAGGGGACCCTGAGGGGAAGCTGGGAGGGGACGCCTGAGGAAGAAGCAAATGAAGCACCCACTGAAAGCCACCAAGCCCCGGACCGCTGTCAGTCCTGACGGGGGTGGATCTAGGGGTTGATTTGGGGGTTGGGGTGGATGTGTAACGGTCACGTCTACACAGCAGAAACAAGTGAGTAAAAGAAGACTTGGGGACAATTACAGATTGTAAAAGGTCTGTCCAGTGAGGCTTTCTCTAGACATCAGAGCTTTGAGAGGTCAGGAATATGCTTTTAAAGGCTGCAGAAGTGTCACTGCCTCGACTGTACAGGGGGTGAGGGTGGAGGCGCACAAAATTCACAACAGCAGGAAGGAAGGTCTTCCGAGGTCAGTCAGCAAGTCCCAGTTTGTACTAAAACTTCCCCTAGATACCCACGTGGCCAGAGACCACGCAGTGGGGGAGGCAGGGCTCAGGAGCTGCTGGGCTGGAGAGCATCTGCCCATGGCAGAAGGTGCCACGGAGGACAACAAGGGGGAGAGGCCCGGGGCAGAGAACATACCCTCAGCGCTCCCCGCACAGCGTGGTCCCCTTGGATCGGGGAGCCCCGTTCCTTCTCTTTCCCACTGCGGCCCAGCTTTGTCCTCTGCAGTTGTTGCTTCAACTTGGTGATCTGGTGGCCCAGAGCGGGTGGGAAGGGAGAAAGCAGGTGAAGCAAAGCATAAGTGCACTGAGTCCCTTCTCCCAGAGGCCCATTAAAACACATAAAAAGCAGAGGGCAGTTACTCTGCCATTTCAAAGGACCTCAGCGCTGTCCAAAATGCTGGTGACAGGCTCATCAGGTAGGCTGGGTACCTTATTAACTAGATGCTTGATGCTCTGAATTACCATATATTCCACAGATGGATCATTTTCCAAAAAAATAAAAATACGCAGTGCTGAAACCATTTCTGTTTTTCATGGATTCCAAAGGCATGGAACACTGCTCTATTAATAGAAATGGGAAATGATGTTTTTGAATTCACTCCCCAAAGTACATTCACAGCTATCTCAAGGGCCCTGGGACCAGGAAGGACAGAAGGATTTCCCCCCATTTTAAAGCAGACTGCACTGAGCAAGGAGCAGGCTCTCCAGAAGGAATATCAGATATTGTCCGGACTTCCACTTCCTGTGACAATTATGGATTATCATCAAAGGTTTTGAATATTATCCCTGTCCCTTTTGTAATTCTGGACCTACTTGCCTCAACTGGCAAATGTCAGGAGATGTAGAGAGAGCTATTTAAATAGGGGCCTAAATTAAATGGAATTCAGAAGGTCAATCTGCTGCCCACACACAGCCATATATAATTTATGACAACTACCAAGAAGAAAGTGCTTTTAGATTTGCTATTGGGGGTCAATAAACCATGACTCCACGTTTAGTGTAAAAATATCTTGCTTATTCTGATCATTATAAACTCTAAATACTTTGTATTTCCCACTAGCCTTAAACCCCTCATATTTTCTCTCCATTCTTACAACTAAAAGGGCAGAAACCACTCCCCTATGAAGGGGTTGAGGGTGACTCCTGGCGAGTTGGCCCCCGGGGAGAGCTGGTTTGGGGGCCCTGGAATTCCACCAGCTGGAGGCTTGTGGAATTGACTAGAATCCTCCTGAGAAAAAAGGAGGGCCAGGAAAAAGTGCTTGAAAACACTTAACTATCTTTTTCTTGTTTTACAAATAAGGGAGGATGAAGAGTTAAGTAGTAAATGGCACTGAGGCCTTCCAGTTCCCAGGAACTCACTCCCTATCTTTCTTCAGACTTTGAACTGTCTACCTGGATCCGACCTCAAAGTAAAGTGAGAAAACAGTGGCTCCTGCCCTGTGCTTGGCTGCTGAAGGGCACCAGCAGTCACAGGCCAAGCTCTGCCAGCAGAAGGGTCCGGGCTCCTAAGGCCCAGCCACCAGGAGGCTGGGAGACAGCTGTGAAGGAGCCATCTCCTCAGCAAAAGGCTAGTTTGGGGCAAGTGAGATCGGAAGTGCAGGTCCACTTTGGAGCAGCTGTATCATCGTGCTGGAGTGGACAACAGGCAGCTACCCCGGCCAGGAAGTCACAGGGGACAGTTACCTCTTTGCGGTGGTCTGTGCTGCCCCAGGATGCCGAGCGCTTGTGTGCACAGGAGCTGGCATGCTCCCCTTCAAGCTCCTGCCAGGACAGGGGGGTCTGCAGGGAGAGGAACCCAGTGAGACGGAGCGGCTTCTCAGGCAGGCTCCAGGGAAGCAGACACACCATCTCGGGGACAGAGGTGAGCTCTGTGAAGCCTGCCCTCTCGGCCGCTCATCAGCCTCCTCAACCCTGTCGGCCTCTCCTGTTCTCTCAGGCACCACCCCTTTCCCAATCCATTTCCTCCAGGAAACCTTCCCCGATGAGCCAGTAGGGCCAACCTGCTCTATATTCCCCTCTGACTTTTACACATGGACGGTCGCCCCAGTGCTTCCAGGTGCTTCCCCATGGTGAGGACTAGCACGGCCTTCCCCAGCCCCACCAGCTCCAAAAGAGCACGGACTCGGGACCCTCGATGCTTGTACCCTCAGGGTGGGCCCAGGCTCCTGGGAGCCTAAAGAAAATGAGTTACTAGATGGGACCCCAGGAAGGAACCATCAAGGAGTAAAACAGGAAAAAGGTGAACAGAGACCCCCCCGTCCGCCATCCCTGACCGAAGCGGTACACGCCTGTGCAGTGCAGCGCCTCGAGCTGCTCCGTGAGTTTCCCCTGTACACAGAGTAAGGGCTGGGGACCTGGAGTCCTCTTGAATATGCAGAGGAGGGGACATTTCCAGAAAGGAGGGACCCAGAAGTCTGAACTCAGCCCTGACTCCCGACCCCTCTTGGCTTTATCACAGCTCCTTCCCCTTGGCTCTGCTCTGCCCCTCGTGAGAACAGGGCTCTCAGTCTGCCAGCCTCCCTCCCCTGCTGCACTGAAGACAGAGTTGGTCCAAGATGCAGGCGAGGGGGTGGGGGTGGGGGTTGCAGACCCACTTCCGGAGCCCCCACCCGAGGGGGGAAGCTGTTGGCTCTAAGCACGAGGCAAGAGGACAAGGTCCCTCCCCACCACCATCCCTGCTTCCATTCCAAGGGAGGGGCCCCCGGGGGAACACTCCAGTGGAACCAGTTCCTCTCTAACTTCTTTGCACACTCTGCCAAAACCATGAGGGCCTGGGAACCATCTCTTCCAACAGATCTGCTGACCTCCCCTGAGAGGCTGCTGCAAACAGAAAGGGGGAGGAAAAGAGAAAAAACGAACAACTCAACACCCAGCAGCTGCTAAGAAGGGCTCGGCAGGGTTAGTCTGAGCGGGACTGTGGGAGCAGTCCGCCCTGGGTGACAGCTGCAGTGGACAGGGGCCGCCGGGGGCCTGGGGCTCCCTGGGGCTCCCTGGCTCTTCCTTCTCCCAGCTGCCCACCGACCGGGACCTTCCCTGGGCTGTGCCACACAGACAGGGTGAGACAGCTGCCCTACTTCTCTTCCCCAGTGCTGCACCACAGGAGACGATCAGAGATCCATTCCCCGACAGTTCCCTCCTTCAGGGAAAGGGCAGGCGGTGCACCCTTCAAGCCCAGACCCCCAGAAAGCCCCAAAGCCCCAAAGCCCTTGAGGTGGAGCTGGCTCTGACAGTCTATGGAAGCCAAGCGGCTGTCTACCAGCAAATGCCCACACCTGTCTAAGCCAGGGGGGGCAGACAGGGCCTCAGACAAGGCTGCTGCAGACTGGGAAGCAAGGGGGAGGCAGCCCAGCAGACGCACGGATGCTCCTCCCCCCCAGGCCTCAAATCCCAGCTCTGTTAATCAAAGCTGAGTCCCACGCTACCCTGTTGTCCCTGGAAAGGGGGCAGAAACTAAAGATGACAAAGGCTAAGGTGATGAGCCCACTTCCCCTCCTCCAGGAAGATACTGTACTCACAGGTGGGTGGTGAGAGGTAGGAATAAACAGCCACAGACAGGCTGCCACCGGTTCTAAGATCTCAGGCAAACTTCAACTAACTGCCTTCTTTCTTCTGAGATATGTGAGGGGGTGGAAGGAGAAATGTAGGCTAGTGCTGGAGATTAGAAAGGACATGGCAGCTCGGATCATCTCCTGTCTCAATCCATGTCACCCCACTGCTCTCTGCTCTGCAACATCTTCCATCACCTGCTGCCTCCTCTATGTAAACTGTGCTACCACAGCCATCACTCTGCCTCCACACCCAGCCCCTGGCTATAGATAATATCACCCTTGCCACCCTCCATCCCATGGGCTCTCCTCTCCATACTTGGCTCTCGGTCCTACCCATCCCCTGGTCTTGGCTCGCCCTACCAACTCTTCCCAGATTTCCCATCAGGGAGCCTTTCCCAACTTGTCCACCCCAGAATGACTGCTCCTTTGCTCTGTGCCTCCTCTGTTCAGCTGGGTTCAGGGTGTGTACACCATTCATGCATTCAACAAAAAATTACTGAATGCAAACTGTGTCAGGTACTATTCCAGGTGCTGGGGATACCACAATGCACAAAACAATAAAAATCCTCATCCCTTTTGAGTTTTGGTTCTAGTTGGGGATACAATTTAAACAGTGATAAGTATTAAACAGAAAAATACAGCAAAGAAAGGGGCTGGGAATGCGGCATGGGGGGCAGGGGTTGTTAAATGATTTTAAATGTCTGGGAAGTCCTGAATGAAAAGGTAACATCTGAAGAAACAACTATGAAGGAGAGGAGGGAGTGAGCCACGTGGACATCTGAGGTCAGGGTGATCAAGACAGAGGGAACAGCAAGTGCAAAGGCCCTGAAGCGCAACGAGCCTGGGGGGTGAGAGGGGGAGGCGGCGGCTGGCACAGCTGGAGCGCAGGGAGCGAGCGGCAGCACGGCAGATGAGGTTAGTTCGTGTGGCAGAATGGAAGATGGCCTCCCCAAAGTATCAGGTCCAAATTCCTGGAACCTGTAAAGGTTTCCTTATGGGGTAAATATTTGTGCAGACATAATTAAGTGAAGGTAGAAAGACTATGTTGGGCTATCCGGGTGGGCCTTAAATGCCATTACCAGTGTTCTTATGAGAGAGAGATGAGACAGACAGAGAAGAAAAGGCAACGTGACCACGGAGGCAGGGAGTAGAGGGATGTGGCCACAAGCCAAAGAATGCTGGCAGCCACCAGAAGCTGGAAGATACAAGGAATGGCTCTCCCAGGGAGCCTCTGGACAAAGTGTAGCCTGCCAACACCTTGATCTCGGCCCAGGGAAATGGAATTTGGACCTCTGGACTCCAGAACTGTGAGAATGGATTTTTGTTTTAAGTCACTAAGTTTGAGGTAATTTGTTACAGCAGCTTCAGGAACCTAATACGGTATGTTATCCTGTGTTCAAAGCTGTTGCAGGCTGGCCTTGAGTATTCTTTAAGGCAGACATGTGCACAAGGGTGGGCTCTGGCCCCTCCAAATGAACTGGGAGCATCAAGAACTGGGGCAGGGCATGAGCCCCCTATTTTCAGTGCCCCTAGATGGATAGGCTCCTCCACCGCTGGGTCTCTCCCCACAGAAGTCTTGGGAGCCCAGAGAAGTCACAGCTAAGGAAGACTACCCTTCAAAGAGCAATCCTTTACGACATAACAGGGGCCCAGCCACGCTGCGTGACCGCTGTAACTAGTCATTCCAGATGATCCTTCGGAAGCAGGGTAGAGCTTGAAGCTCAGCACGCCAAAGTCATGTTTGTCAAAGGGACTCACGCACTGGAAAAGATTTATTTGAACACCCTGGCCCAGGGGCAGCAGCTGAGGGAGAAGCAGGCTATTTATTAGCCGTCAGTGGCATCAGCCAACCGTGCAGATGATGCTTGGATTATGCAAAACTGAATGTGGGTTAGACCAAGGAAGGCTTGCCTGGGATTCTGAGATCCCCAAAGCAACACATGGAAGGATAATTGGGCATGGGGGTGGAGGAGAGCTTCCAAAAGAGCAGCCTGATAGAACAAGAAGGCAGGGGCCAGATGGAGCTGAAATACCTCCCCCAATGGCAAACTATACCTCTGCCCCAACCCAACTAAGTTTCTACCTGGACTCCAAGGTGGGAAGTGTTCTGGTCATGTTGTCTCCAGTGATGCTGGCAGAGCCCAGCTGGGTCCTGGGAACGTGACCCAGTATACCTGTGTGGAGGCACAGGGCAGTGTTGTGCCCGGCCTGGTACAGATGGTCAATTAACTACGTGTTGAAATGAAATCCAGCAGGGAATCAGCTCCCCCGGGGACTCTGGCCAGACGGAGACAGGAAAGGCTCTGAGGGGGGTCTGCTGGCCAACGCTGAGAAGTCTGGCTGCAGGTGGCCAAGGCCACCATCTCTGGCCCCACAGTGCCTATCATGAACCCCTTTTCAAACATTCTGTATTGCTGTCACACCATATGCAGAACAACTGGTCCTGCTCCCCAGTTTGGAAAGCAGGCGCTGTGCCCAGGCCCCCACACCCACAAAGGAAGGCCCATGACGGGCAAACTGAGTTGTGTGTCATCACTAAATGTGGAGGCGCTGGCTTGGGAAAAGGAGGAAGACACTGCACAGGTAGGGACAGTCACAGAAAGAGAAGTCTTCCCAGACAAGGCATGCCACCTCGACCTCTGGCCTTTAGGATGCTCAAGACTTAAGCTATTTCTTCTCCCCAAAAGCTAAGTCAGGCCTAAAGAAAGAAGTCTGTCATGGAGGCTTCCCCACCTCACCTGGAGCATGCAGAGGAGGTGGGGCTAGGGATGAGTAGGAGAGGGGGGTGAGGTGGGGGCAGGCAAAGCAGGTACCCAGGGTCCCATCTGTCTGCAGGATGAGAACACTAGCAGGGGAACTTAGCTCAAACAGTCATTCCAGCTGTGGTGAGACCACTTCCTCCCTCCAGAAGAGTGCAAGACGACTCAGGTGCTTTGCACAGCAAGAAGGGAGAGGGGTGACCGCAACAGCATGTGCTGCCATCCCTGCACTGGCCCTGGCCCGGGCCCAGCTACCTGCTGGGGGTGGGGCCCAGGCAAAGCACTGGTTCACCAGCTGCCCCGAAAGAAGGGTGATCCAGAGAGAGGAAACCCGATTCACATTGATCTAGAGAATCCTGACAGAGTCTTCTGACATGCAAAGGAGCCTCCTCATTCTCCCTGGCAGGCTGCTCTGTGTCCATCTCCTGCTGCACCAAGCTATTCCTTACACTCACCAAGCTGGTCTCTGGGAGACCTGGTCGTCTGTCTCCCAAGGCTTGCCCTGGCTCTGAGCCTGCAGCAGCTCCAAAGCACTCCCTCCCCCATTACCGCAGTCACACCTCCTTCCACTTCCGAGAGCAGTGGTTCCTAACCTTTGCCCACTTGTGTACCCCTTTTAAACCCTTTTCTATAAGTTGTACCCCTTGCTTTTAAAACAGCTGTTTTTAAACACTGACACTTCTGTTCAGTGCCTATCTTACTGTAAAATAGTGGAAATGAGGTAATAAGTTAGGAAAGAAAAATTACTACACTGAAAGTACAAACCACAGATTTAATTTTATAATATTCATAACAGCTAAATACTGATAATAATGATCAAATATTTAACAAACTTATAATTTATCATTAAGATTTATTTGTGTTATCTGAAAATCTATAATTGTTATGCAGATCACTAGCCGACTGACTGAAACACTGTTAATGAGATCACTGAGCTTGCTTTAATACACTTAGATTCTTGAAACCAGGCTCAAAAGATGCAAGATCCAGTCTTAAACCTGGACTTGCATTTTAAGCTTGTTGTGGTACTTATATTTTATGAAGATGTAAGAAGAAAAAAAGCTCTCTCCACTAGGTCAGTATTTGTAAATGACAAGAAGTATTTGAGTGCCTTCTCACTGAGCTTTTCTTATTCTGACATCTACCCAGAAGGTAATAAGATGCTTTCTTGTAAAATCAGAATTTAAAGAAGAATTGGTTGAAAGTTCAATTAACTGCCCTTTTTCATTGACTGGTAGTTTAGCTTCTTTAAAGTATTCTTTATTGAAAGGATCTGCAATCCAGTTGTTTTCTTTTCCACAATGAGGAAAGTACTTATAACAGGACACTTGAAGACCTTCCAAGTGACTTACAATATTCTCTTCCACATTTTGGGATAGGTGCAAATCATTCTCAGATAAGAAGTTGTGCAGAGTTTCAAAAACTTCAGGATGACCTCTTTGAATACACTCTTTCCAATAGTCCAGTTTTTTAACCATTGATTCAATTTTGCCAGTTACTCTGAATAGAGTGATTGAGCTGTTTTGAAGTCCCAAGTTGGGTTTGTTTATTTCTAGAAAAATATCTGATAAATATGCAAGACTTTGAATCCAATTGCTGTCCTGAAACTCTGGAGCATGAGGGAAATGACAGTCTTCAAAAAGTACCTGGACTCCATGTCTAAGTTCAAACATCCTAAGTACTTTGCCGCCGTATGCAAAAGGAATGTGCTGTGAATGCTGTTCATGTCTTCACACAGTGCTTTAAACAATCTGGAGTTTTGTGGTTGTAACTTAATAAAATTTACAACTTTTACAGCCTCATCATGAACATCTTTCAGTTCACTGGGAAGAGGTTTGGATGCAAGACTTTGTCTATGAATGCAGCAGTGACTCCATGGTACATGGGGAGCTACTTCTTTAATTTGGCCACGTAGGCCTATAAAACAACCCCACATAGACTTGCCTCCGTCAGTGCATACACCACAACAATTCAAACAACTAATGCCCTTTTCAATAAAACCATTGATGATATTAAAAATATCTTTGCCTGTGGTATGCTCTATCAACGGGTAACAAAGCAACAGGTTTTCCTCAATTTCATTTCCTACCAAGTACCTCGTGATGAAGAACAAAATAGATAAATCAGCAACATCTACATTTTTATCAACCTGGATGGAAAAGAATTTATTTTTTCTAATTCTGTCTACTACTACAGCTTCAACATCGTTAGACATTTCCTGAATTTGTCGAGACACTGTACTGATTTTGTAGACATGTTCTTCCCCAAACATACAAAACACAGTATCCTTAATACTAGGAGAAATGAAATCTTCAGCTATGGTCTGGTTTTTACCACATTTAGCTTTGTGATAAGCAATATACAGCACGAAGCCTCAACTGCATCCTCATTGTCCTTCTTTCCCGACATCACGGGTGAAATAACAGCTGGACGTTTTTCTAAGCACTGAAAATAGTATTTCCTTGTTTTTATACATAGGATGTTTAGTTTCTAAATGTCACATGAGTAGAGAGGGTTTCATGCAACCATTAGATAATACTTTCCCACACACAACACAACACACAAAGGCTTAGGACAGTCATCATCCTCTGCATATGAAAACCCGTATTTAATTGAGTATTTCCTTTGTTCTGTGTAGTAGCTGAGGCATGCACCTTTTTACTATCTCCCAATGTGGGTGTACTTGTGGGCATGTGTTGAGAAGTACTTGGTGACGGGTTATAATCAAGTTTTGTTTTTTTTTAACCGTTTCTTTTTTCAACCACTGATCCATAACTGACATGCTTAAAGCCACTGACAGTAATAACTGAAACTATGTTAAACATTAAATAACAATACTACTTGAAAAGAATCACGATTAAAGACAATACACTTACTTTTACTTAGTCAATAACTAAACTGATCAAACAGTCTGGCTACAGACATATTTATGTTTGGGGAAGTTCTAGAAATGTGGCAAATGGATTGTTCTGAAACTGCCTAATGATTGGTAGATGAGCGGTTTGGGGAAGGGGTTCATAGCCATGGGCCCTCATCAATCATCATTCTCCAATGTAATCTAATTTTGAAGTGTCTTCATTAACAGTGATGCAAACTTAACATTTATTGTTCCATAACTAACATTTTGCTTTTTTTTTTTTTTTACTTTGCTTGTTTTTTTTGCCATTAACTGATTATTTTTTGCATATTCCTGAATGGCCCAGCATACACCCCGGAGAGTATGCGTACCACTGCTTGGGAACTGATGTTCTAGAATATCCACCTTCCAAATAAGATCCATCCACCTCCCTTCCTCCCCTGCCCCAAATACCTGGGTAACCCGGCTCTCCACAACAGACTATAAATTGCCCGGGATGATTTGTACTATCCTCTGTGCATGTCTAAGAGCTGAAAACATAGCTAAACCCAGGGAGGGAATTCTGGGACCTTGCAACTTGCTATATTTGAGGATGGAGACCTTTTCACTCCATTCTCTGCCTTGCGTGGAAGCCCTGAGGACACAGCACGCCTGGCCATCTAAATGGCAGGTGTTCTGTATTTGCTGCCCAGATCTGAAACTTGTTTGGAACAGGCAGAACCCTTGCTGCTCAGCCTAAACCCTCACTGGAATGCCGGGGCTGATGTGGCCTCCAAGCACACTTTCTACCTGCTAGCTCTGGAGTGGGGATAGGGGCGGGGGCAGGGGGAAAAGTAAGAGTGCAGAAGTGAAGGCCTACCAGATATGGTGGAGGTACTACACTGGTGTGGCTGGAAGAGAAAGGGCAGAAGGTGGGGTAGGGGTGGGAACAGCTCCCCTTAAGGTCAAAGGAATTAGGGTAAGGTTCTGGCATCCATCTATTTTTAACACCCTAAAAGCTTTCAAGGACTTTGGTAGATCCCGCCTCCCTACCTTGCCTTTATCCTGCCCCACACTCCCTTTTATCTCCCCAATAAAACCTCTCCCTCATCTGCAGTCCTTTATGGTTGGTATATCAGTGCTCAGAAGAGAAGGAACACCAGTGACTTTGGGAGCTGCCAGGAGAAGCTCAGGTCGTCATGATGTGGAAGAAGGTAGCTTGTGCCAGGCCAGTGGGCTCAAGCAGGAATTTGAATGGAGCCCAAAACCTAGAAGCAGAAAATTCCCAGAAGGCCAGGAATGAATGATGGGCAGAGTGCATATTTTGGTTTGGATGCCTGCGTTGATCAGAATTCTCCCACCTCCTGACTGCAGCCACAATATTGACAGGTTGCTAAGAGTTCCTCGAGGGCTGGAGCCCATCCCAGGAAAAGAGGAAAGCTGCACAGTTCGGCCCTGCCAGACCCACAGAGGCGCATCGCTGACCTCTGTCTCTCCGTGGCAAGCAGCCCAGACTTGTTATATAAAAGATCTGGCCTGCAGCTGGAGCCTGAGCAGCAACGCGCAGCCTAGAGCCCACGTTTCTAAATCCGGCCAGGGAACATCGAAGGCCAAGCCTGCCTTGAGGTGACGAAGAGAACGCTACCTGCGGAGTGGGGTCGAGGAAGTGACCGAGAAGGGCCACACAGAAGCGGGCTGCTGTCTGACAAAGAGGGATGCAATCATGAGTTTACACACTCAAAGCAATGTCAAGTACTGCTCCTCCAGGAAGCCCTCTGTGACTCCATTATTTGGGCTAAGCACTCCTCTCAAAAGAGAGAGGAGTGTGCTCCAGGCCTGTGAGGGGGAAGCTTAACCTATGTGACTTATCCTTTGCAAAGGGTATAGGTAACAGCAGTGTCCAGGGCTCTGAGGAAGCAGTCCTGCTCTATCTTCTACCTGGACTATGTTTTCCCTTCACATTCTGCGCACAGATCTAAAGAAGGCCATCGATCTTCACTGAAGCAAATTCTTGTTGGTTCAAGGTGGGGTATTCCCATGAGAATTCCCCTCCTTTGAACTGTGCCAGACATTTGGCCCCATCTCATCCCTTGGCTGTCTGTTCACTGGCCTTCATGGAACTGGCATCCAGGCTCACAGGCCAAATCTTGCTCTCATTTCCGTATTCTTCACTTCGGCATGCCAAGAACAGTACTGGGCATTCAGGCTTTCACTAATAACATTTGAAAATGGACCTGACTTACAAAATAAATAAAAGAAATGGACCGACGTGATGTGCTCGGAAGAGGAGGTAGGGGGAAGTGAGCGCACAAAACACTTCCACGTTTGGCCATCACCCCACCTACGAACAAGCAGGGGGGGCGCACGCACCCCCGTGCCCCGCGCCCGCTCCTCTGGCTCGCAAAGGAAGAGCTGACTTGCCCAGTATCCCCCAGGACGCTGGCCTGCCCATGTTCTTCCCACCCCGCTTCCTCCTTGTCCTGAGAACAACTCATTTGTTCTGAAGTCAAACAGGAATGGGTTGTTTTGTTTTGTTTTTGGGGGGGTAGTTCCCCGGCTGGGAATTCGAACCCAGGCCGCGGCGTTGAGAGTGCCGAAGCCTAAGCACTACACCACCAGGGAAACCCCAGGAATGGGTTTTAACTGCATCAAAAAGGAGAAGATTTGACTCTTAACAACCTAACTGCTAAGAATGTTGGGAATCGTATTTAAAAATATCTTTGTATAATTCCACATATGAGATGACTTCTTGCTCAGGCTAACACCAGCTTATTCAAAAACTGACAAATGGACTGGATGATCTACAGAGATTTCTTCTAAATTTACGATGCTTAGTGACTGTTGTGAAAAATAA
Organism: Lyroderma lyra; assembly: GCA_004026885.1. Taxonomy (NCBI): domain Eukaryota; kingdom Metazoa; phylum Chordata; class Mammalia; order Chiroptera; family Megadermatidae; genus Lyroderma; species Lyroderma lyra. The sequence goes on from PVJL010002874.1 coordinate 153,055, forward strand.
GGGGGACTCCAGTGGATCCACTGAAATCCCGGAGTGGGCTGCTGGCTAGGGATCAATGCTCTATTACTGAGAGCTTTCCACTACTATTGCTCTAATGAGATCTATCCTGGCTCAATGCACCTTTTGGCCACCTCCTCCAGTTGTCTGGGGAATGCAAACTCAATTGAGCGTTGGCCCCAGTTTAATTTTAGCAAGGTAAATCTTATTTTTTAAAACCTAGAATAAGGTCCAAAATCAACTCTTGCTTACCCACACGAGTCCTCAAGCCAAACTGAAAAACCCAGATTGGCTTCTCTCTTCCACCCGTCAGGTGGAACGCAAACTCATTTTCATGTCAGTTTACAAAGAAAACCAAGCTGGTAAACATTTAGATGATGAAAAGCTCCATGGTGACTATGTACAGCCAAAACCCAGGACAGATCATTTCAAGGACTGAGAGTTGCTAAATAGACCAAAGGCTCCCTCCCCCAATCCTTATCCCATTAGGAGAGAGCTTCGTTACCTGGGTGGCCTTGTCATTGGTACAGCAGGTGAAGGCCCCATCAGCATCTCGTGGCCACTGGCCCAGAAGGTAGGAGCTGAGGATGGTGTCCAGGGAGAATGTACGTCGCACCTGGGGTGGCTGAGGCCTACACACTGGCTTTTCTGGGGCCACGGAGCATGGGACGCTGGCTGGAAGAGAGCACAGCCCGCCCCTTGACATCAGCATGGAGGAAGGAGACATGGTAACCAACCTTCTCTCCTCTAGGAAGCCACACCTGACTGCCACCTCTCCCTTGCCTCCACCCCCTCCTGAAGGAACTTGAAGCTGCCCATAAAAGCAGTTTGCGGAGGGGTCTCCTGACTCGGGGAGGCGCCGGGAGAAGCAGCGCTCAAACGTCACAACGGAGGCTTCCTGTTGGAGGGTGAACTGGTTTATCTCTGGAAGTGTCCCTCTCAGATCAACCAGCTGGCCATTCTCCCTGGGAACACCACCGTTTTACTTTGGGTGACTTTATATACAGGTCCTCTACCTTTATCCTGTCCCCAATGGACTGTGAGCTGTGAACTCTGCGGTCTCCATACTGAGTTTCCTGAGAGCAAGACCGTTTTACATCACTAAAGAGGGAACTCTTAAGTGAACAAAAACCAAGTTTTCTTCCATCTTTTATCTCCAGCCCTTCTTCCTCCCTCTGGCACTCACTGCAGGGGCCCCTAGGCACTGCATAAATCCATCCCAACTCACGGAAGGACTCTTCATACCTCCTTCAAGACTGGGGAGCCCCAGGGAGCCCAGGTGCCTGAGACAAAGAGAACAATATAACTACTTTCAACTACCCTCCCCCGAGAATCAGGGGAAACATCCAGGTCTTTTGGTTCTCTCTTCTGTCTCTTCACTTCTGGCTCAATGGGACAAAAACCAAGCAATTATAAGTCTATTCACACTATTTTCTCCTTGGCTACAGCTTGCTGGAAGAAGGTGAAAGTTGAAACTGTTGATAAAATAGATGTGTTCTGGAATTATCTGTAAGTTTCAATCATCTGGGTGAACCGCGTCTTTCATGGCCACAGTCTAAACACTCTGTCTTAAGATCTGTAAGGCCATTTCCTTAAAACAGCAAAATGCTTTCACATCTGTACTAGTCCCTTGGTAATTCATGTGTGCATTAAGCACAGCAAAAGAAACTGGGGATTGTAGTATAAATAAACTTGAAGAGCTTTATGTTATAAAGATACTAACAGCTTGGGCAGTTCCTCAAAAAGTTAAACATAGAATTATCATATGACCCAGCAAGTCTATGTCTAGGTGCATGTACAAAGAATTGAAACTGGGGTCTCAAAGAGATATTTGTACACCACGTTCATAGCAGCATTATTCAAAACAGCCCAAAAGGTGGAAGCAACCCAAGTGTTCACTGACACATGAAAAGACAAACAAAATGCAGTATATGCATGCAGTATATGCATTTGTTTCAAGAAGGAATAAAATTCTGTCTGAGACATGCTACAACATGGATGAAACTTCCAACACTGTAATAAGTGAAATAAAAGATTCAAAAGGACAAATATTACATGAGCTCCCTAGAATGGGCAAATTCATAGGGACAGAAGTAGAAGAGAGGTTGCCAGGGGCCTAGGGGAGGAAGGGATGGGAGTTATTATTTAATGCGCACAGAGTTTCTGCTCAGGATAATGAAAGTGTTCTGGACATGGATAGTGAGGATGGTTGCACAACCCTGCATGTACTTAATGCTGCTGAATTGTAAAGATTAAAGTGTCTAAATAGTAAATTTTATGTTGCGTATTTTGCCACAATAAAAAAGGAGACCCTAAAAATACTATGTTTTCCAAATCCATTTAAGTACTGACATACATTTTGCCACAGCTATAATAAATACGAAATGCACTGCATTATGTTCTGCTTTGTTCTATCCATTTCATATACCCACTTCCAAGAATCACCAATCTGTACCTGTCATGTTAATGACTACATAATATTCCACCCAGTTGACACATATAGTTGTTTGCTTAGCCAACACTAAGCAAGTTGTATGCTTTCTGAACACTTGGGGGTTCCTCCCTTACTGTTTTGGATATCACAAATATTACTGCATGGACAACTTTTAGTCTCAGTCTGGCATATTGGTAAGTCATCTCTCTCAGCTATCATATAATATGGTGTTCATTTAAAACGAGTCGAAAATGGCATAATTACAAAAGTAGTAAGTGTGAATTATGGCAAAGTCAAGAAATACAAAAAAATAAACAAAAAGAAAAAAACCCCTCAAATCTCAACACTCAGAGGTGATCATTAATAATACCATGAGGTATATTATCACTGTAGGCCTTGCCTTCTGCTTGAAAATAAAAACTGGGATTATATTCTACATATCCTTTTGCAATGTGTTCTCACCTTATGTCATGAACACCTTTCCAAATCAATATATACTGACCTCTAACACATCCTTTTAAATGATCTTAGTATTTCTGTTAAAATTCTTCCAAGGCTCTCTTTTAAAGAAGGAAGTCAAGCCCCCCCCCCCCCCCCCACTCTGGTCCCACTTTCCTTTATACTTCACTCCAAAGTCTCTGTGTCTCGGACAAACTACACACATACCGTTTCCCACCCATGTGCTGGGCCTTCCCTTCTCGGAGGTTTTGCACATGTGCCTGGGGCTGAAATCTGATCCATCCATCAGGACCAGCCTAATTGCCTCCACCTCCACAGAGCTTTCTGGATTCCCTGAAAGGAATGTCTCAGGATTTTCTGATTTACCCCAGCACTTTGTACCCTTCTAGTTATCACCCTCCCTCTGGGATTATGAGTATTTATAACTCCTAGATATAAACAACCTGCAGCCAAGGACTGTCTCTAATTTATCTGTGTACCCCTCGCAGTGCCTAGAGCATAGGGCTGGCTGGTGATTGGCAGGTACTACAGTGTCCGCATAAAAATAAAAGAACTATTACTACAAGGGCAAACCTGGCCTGATTACAGCATGGATTCTAAGAGTCTGCCTTGCACATCCATGCTTGACCCACTCCCCAGGAGTAAAGCCCCCAGAGCTGCTTGTCACTTTCCCTGTCTCTGAGGCTCCAGACGGCCCCACCTCTTTCTCCCCCTTCCCTGCACCTGGTTGCCCCATACAGACACGCTGGGTTCAAGCCCCAGCTTCATCTCCTACACAAGCATCTCAACCACTCACCTTCCTATTCTGAATTTAAGATCAAAAGATGGCAATCAGATATTTCTGGGAGCTTCTGACCCATGGCGGCAGGCAGGTCAGACACCAAAATGCTGTCCCCTGTGTCCCTCCTCCGGAAATGCATGCTTACAAGATTACATGATAGGAACAAAAAGGCAGGTGGGAAGCAGGCTGGCAGAAAGGCCGGAATGCTATGACCCTAACGGCTGCTTCGTCGCTGTGTGGAGGAAGTGGGGGCGACTCCAAGGCTGAGAAAGGTTTCTTTGAGTCCCCCCTACCTGCCCTTCGGCAGATGTTGCTGCAAAAATCTTCTTTAGATATTTTCCTTACTGAGACCCTAAATGCTCTCTTGTGTTATATTAATAGTACTCCAGTTTTGCCCCACCCCCACCGAGTTCTGTTGTGCATGTAATCTTTTACTGTCCCATCAGCTCCCAAAGAGGCTGGGGAAGACTAGTAAGGAAACCAAGGCAATGAGAAGCCCAGTCTGAGACTGGGCTCAGCTGCCCAGCAAGTCAGTGGCAGTCCTAGATCTAAATCCAAGCCTCCTCCCTCCTACGTCGATTCACTGGGGCTCTTGTACCAGGAACACACTCTGAGGCTGCTAGGATACGTATACCTGGACATCAGGAGGAAGGCAGGCCTTTTTAGCTCCTTTTCAGGGGTAGGGAGTAGTAGGTCAGGAGATGGTAGACCTGACTTGGAGATCTACAATGACCTTTTTTGTTTGGGGGGTTCATTTGATTTTTGAAATCTTTAAAACCTGGGGGAAAGGATTCTACTATCTCCTAGGGACCATTTAAAACCTTATGCATTTTATATTAGTTCCCATTACCTTTCATATCCCACCCAGTCATAAGCTATTAGTAGGAGGCTAATCTCAAGGGCTGCAAACAGATGTGGTTCTTCACTCCCAGTACTGACATGGTTAGGGAGGACCCAGAATCTTGGAATTTGGTGTGAGAATCCATCCATCCACCCATTTTGGTCAGCTCTGTGTGCTTTCTGGCCACCTCTGACCAAAGTTATTCACAAAGACTGAGGATTTCATGAGTTCTGACTTATTCTTGCATATACCAAAAGCAAAAACAAAAGCCCATAAATACAAAAAAAGGGGGGAATAAGAGATAGGAATGTGGATGGGGAGAAACCAAGCACCCTAATCTAGAACCAGCGGCCCCTGACCCCCTCCCCTCTGCAAGATCTGCAAGGATCTCACCGCATGTAAGTCAAACTGGAAGTCTTGCCTCAGTTTCTTTTCCTTAAATGAGAGAGCTGGGCCTCAGCCCTCATATTTCTACAGTGACCACATCCTAGCACAGGGTGCTGGCACAGCTCCTAGCCAGCCACATGATGACAGAGTTACCTTCAGTCTCAGCCCTCCACGAGGCCCTCTCTCCCCTCCCAAACCCCCAAATTCTTGGCATGCCCCAGCCCCTTGGAGGACTCTAAAATGCCATCTTTCCTCCAAGCCCAGGGAATAAAGAAGGAGGGCACTCAAAAACTTTAGATTTTTGACAGGGAAAAAAAAAAATCTACCACTTACTTCAAAAACCTCATCCCAAATCATTTAGGGAACACCTGCTCATTTGGGCACCAAAACTGATTAAGGGCTAAACCAAGGTGTCAAGCTTCCCCCTAAATGCAAGACAAGCCAAAACCAAAATCAGACACCGGCATGTTTGTGCCATCTTCGAAGGGATGACAGGTTGGAGCACTGTACCCCCACTCCCACCAATATCTGGGGGCTCAGATGGGAGGGGGGCTCTAGTCTGACCACAGCGCTGCCCTCACTGTGGTATGACTGCAGCCAACACCATGAAACCTCCCTGGGCCTGCTCTCCGGTCTGGCAAGCAGGAGCACAGTCCCGGCCTCGGTCACCTCTTGGGAATGCTGTCAAGAACAGACAAGGAGATGCAAATACACTTTCTGGTCTTCATTAGCTAGATTATGTCAAACCAACTGTCACTTACTTAACCCCTCCCTCCACCACAGTCCTTCAGGACTGAAGGTGGGGGTTGGGGAGCCCAGAAAGAGGAGACTACCCGGGAAAGACATGCAGGGTGAGGTCTCATGCAGGGTGAGGTCTAACTTTTCATCACTATCCCCTGGGAAGGTTCCACATCTGCAGTGTCAAAGCCCTTTCCTTTACTAGGACGGACTAACCCAGTGAGGACACCACCTTGAGTAGATGGTACAAGGGGAAAAATAAAGCTGACTGTAGACGTGGGCATCAGCAGCTGTGGGTCAGCACTCGAGCTGTGCTGCCCACCGAGACCTGCCTTGGCCGGGAATGTTCCCTAAGAAATCACACAGTGAGTGTAGCTGAAAGAAGGGCTCATGGGCTTATCCCTCATGGGCAGATCTGGGTAGTGGGATCTGTTCTGCAAATGTGTGATTATGGCTAAAGGAGGAGAAGCATTGTAAAGTCACAACGGTTGATTGTGGCTAGAGGATGAACTGGTTTCATTTCTGGAAAGTACCCCTCTCAGATTTGGGAAAGCGGGCAGGGAAAGAAGACAATCAGCTACCCTATCTGAGAAGAGACGCCCATATCATGACAGGCCATGACAAAGCAGCAGGCTGCAGGGCACTGCTGGGTGGCTGCGGGAGGGTGGAGTGTCCTGTTTACAGCACTGTGGGGCATTATCGGCCCATCGCATGCAGCAGCCTCCACGGCCCAACCACCTGGCGAAGCACCCTGGCACGGGGCCAGGCCATTTCACCAGGCAGCTGAGCAGTGGCGGATGCTTCGGTTCTTGGGCAACGGCAACTGGAAAAAACAAAACAAAACAGCACGTATTGGAGATAAGAAGCCTTAGGTGCTATCTTCCAGAGCCACTTGGCCCTGTCTCCCAACTGCTGCACTTCTATGGCTTTGGAGAGAGGGTTCTGAGGGGAGAGGGTCAGTAGTCAAGTGTCTGTGCCGTGGGGGATAGTCAATAGGGCAAAGAGCACACACATAAACAGCAGAGCAGACAATGAACCAAGAGTGCCCAAGGGTGGCCAGGCGCACCACAGTGGACTGTTCGATTCCTTCAATAAGCAGATTTTGAGCTCCCACTGCAAGCCTGCTCTACGATAAGCACCCGAGATATATGGAGTAGGAGCAGGCCAGGAAGCTGCTAAGGAGGTCGACACAGCTCTAAGCACCGGAAGGTACCCCAGGCAACACCTCTGCAGAAGGACCACCAGCCATCTCTGCTGTTCCCTCCAAGCCCTGGCTGGAAATCAGCTCAGGCCTGACCACACAAGTAAACCCCCACCCTGGAAGCTGAAGGGGAAGGGTAACAGCTCTGAGAAAAAGGGCAAGAAAGGGTCAGAGGAAGAAGGCAGGCAACAGATGACACAGGAAGTGAGGTGTTTGTGGCTGCCCTTCTCAACCTGGCTAGCGATAGACTGTAGGGTGGGGGCTTAGCCGCCTAAGAGGGGAAATAAGGCTCTGACCCAAGGATTCCTGGCTGGGCATCAAGGGGGGCTACTTCACTTACGTTACTCTCATGTAGGAGAGAGAAGCCTGAGAAGTAGTCAAAGCTATGTTTTACCCATTCTCCATTAGCATGAGGCCAAGTGATCCCAAAATACCCAAGGGCTACAGAAGGAAGAAGACAGAAACAGCCAACGAGACCTCACACATGGCAAAGACTCAACAACTAGCTGGTCCAACAAACGAGTTATGAGTCACTTTCTCATGTTGCTGGGCCTTGAAGCTTTATTAGCACTAGTCTTCTCACTTCCCCTCCTAAAGAGAAAATAACTCTTATGATAACAGAAACTATATATATGTGGGAGGAAATAAAATGCAGATGAGCAAAAACTGAAAAAGAAAAACCATGCATGCCCCTACTCAGAGATCTCTACTGTGCACATCCTTTCTGGCCTCCCTCCATGCGCATACTCGTATGTATGCATATACATTTTTAATACAATGAGATCTTACTACACACATTTTTCCACAATCAGCCTTTTTCAGTAACTGATCTTCACTTTAGATGGACAAGCAGGCAGGGGCAGGGTGGCCCAGGAAGGTGGGTAGGGCACATGGTTGCACATCGAGGGAGCAGGCCCTGCCCGGTCCTGTCTCCTAGCTGTGACATAGCAGTTTCGTTGGAGCGGGGTCGGGGGGTGAAGGTAGGAGTGGGTGTTAATGTGGAAAGGAGCAAAGTAGAACAGGCACTCAGAATTTCTAAACATTTCCCCAATAACAGATTTGTAGTAAGTAGGGCAAGTTACTTGTAGCAGCTTCCCAGGGATTATTTTTCCGTTTTGGTACATGTGTGATCGGATTAAACAGGGAAGACTGTCTTCTGAGCTCTCTGTGGTCCAGGGTCCTTAACTGATTAACTCAGGGATGTGTGGGTTTTGGAGGGAAGTTGTGGTCAAACTGAAATCCCCAATATGACTATCCAAGAGTAAGAAACCATCCTTGGAAAGCCCAAGGAGACCCCATCTATGCACACTGGAAAAATTAATTTGGGGCTTTGAAGACCTTAAACATCAAGCAATAGCTCAGCTCATTTCAACCTCAACAGGGAGAAGAAATATATAGAAGAAATAAAAGGAAAGAGAAATATATAGTAACATCCTATTTCCCTTACCAAGAAGGCTTACCTAAAGAGAAGAGAGTGGTATTTGTGCACATACGTGTGGAAAGCTCCTCAGCCAGGCCCTAATTAATTACTGACTCCATACTTAAATGTAGCTCAAGTGAATGTTCCTGGCTGTGTGTCTGACCCCCCAGTATGCAGACCACATCCACAGGCAGCTGAAGAGAAGGTCCAGGACAGACCCATCTGGAGATGTCATTGTGGGGGAAAATAAGGGAAATGCTAACTTTCTGCAGTAGCAAGGAGGAAAGGATGATCCCAAAGAGTGTGAGAAACAGAGAGAGAGAGAGAGACAGAGAGAGACAGAGAGAGACAGAGAGACAGAGAGAGAGTCAGAGAGACAGAGAGAGAGAGACAGAGAGAGAGAGAAAATAAAGAGTAGACAGCATTTTGTTCAATTCTCAAGAAGCTGCAATTAGAAGAAAAGGAAGTGGGATGAACTTTTCACCTTTTATCTGAATTCTCTGAAGAGTTCTGTCGGATTTCAACATTCTTAGAACAAAATAAAATACTAGCAATTACTGATTGGAGAATGCTCTCCTTAGGGATCTACGTGGCCTTTGCAAAAATAGCATAAATAGCACATAGCCTAGCCCTCTCACTCTTTAAAAAAAAAAATCCTCACCCTGTGCTTATTTAGGAGTGATGGATTTCTGGGCAGCCTATAAACTCAGAAGACAGGCATAAACCCTTCGGTATCTTCCCTTCTCACAATGATCTGATTCCTATCAAGTATAGAAGAAATCACGACATCCAGTCAGCTCTTCAGTAGTCTTTTAAGATAACTGAGGTGAAGGAACAACCAACCAGACAGTGAGGTGCATCTACAATACATCTTGTGAGAGGACAACTGTGATTGAAACTGCCCCCTGACGTCTGGCCTGAACGTGTGCACCTCACCCACTCCCATGAATTCTCCTCTGGGAGAGCGGGCAGAGGGCCCGTGGCACACCATCATGGAGAGGGGTGAACTGATTTCTCCAAAACCACGGAGCAAATTGAGACACGGGCCTTTTCTCCTTTAAAAGAAGACTTCTGAAAGTACATTTCCCACATTTGCGTTTCATTGTCAGACTCAACGGTCATGACTCCGTGGCTCCCTCCGTCCAGGAACCACTCACTCCATGGATTGGAAGGGTTCTATTGCTTTCCTTTGCCAGAAACCAGGACGATCACACCGGGGTCTCGGGAACACTGTTTTACCCATTGGGCCTGTTGGGCGAGGGGAGGAAGACGATGATTAAAACATGAGGGATCCCGTTTCTAGTGAAGAAAGAGGAAAACGAGTGAAAGAAAAAGGAGATAAGAATAGAATTACAGATAACTTCCAAAAAGTCCAAATAATTTCTCCTTTGCGAACAAACCATGACTTATTTTTAGCTCCATCCAGCCTGCCTTCTCCCTGACCTCAAGCAAACTTCCAGATAGCAATGTGTGTGTAAGCAACTGATACTCAATTTATTATCAGCCCAAGTCACACAAAATACCTAGACTTTGACAGAAAGTGATGGCCCTATTTTGTTGCCTTCCCACCAATGATGTCAAAACCTCCAATTTTTTTTTTTTTTTTTCTTTTTGGTATGTGGGTAGCTCCCTGGCTGGGAATCGAACCCAGGCCGCAGCACTGACAGCGCCAGCGCCGAAGCCTTAAGCCACTACACCATCAGGGAACTCCCCTCCAATTTTTTTTTATTCCTCTTTTGAACTGCTCACATCAATATTTATATCCATCAGAGCTAATTCGGAACTGACTTTATGAAACTTCCAAAATAATATCCCAAACAGGCAGAGATACCAATGGATGCCAAAACTAATGGGAGAAAAATCGTAGGGAACAGAATATTTACATCACCCCATGAGTCACTTACTATTTTTAATGTAAACACGTTTACAACGGGAAATTTGTTGATCATCACCTCCAGTGAGCAAAGTGAACATTACTAGCAATGGACATTCTAGTGCCCCCTAAAGTGATAGGATATCAAGTACACAACTTCACCCATGAAACGTTCTTGCCAAAAATGTTCTTACCTGAATCAAATGAGGACCCAGACCTAACTTCTCATTCACATGTAATACAGGGAATAGAGGAACAAGTTAAATACCACCATGAGGAAACAAAAATCCAGAATGTGGGACTGCTAAAAGACAACTGGTCCACATTTCTGAAGTCATTAAAAAAGGGGGGTTGGGGTGGGGGGTGGGGTGGCAGTGAAGTTCTAGATAGAGAAACTTTTTTAAAAAACATAACCAAACAAGACCCTTGATTTGATCCTGAATCAAAAACAAAAGTCGTCAAAGGGAAATCTGAAAAGGAACTAGGTATTAGATGATACACATCTGTAATTTCTTTAGGTGTAATAATGATATTATGATTATGTAGAAAAAAGTTCTGAGTCTCAGGAGATGCCACTGAAGTAAAGGGTGAAATGTCATGATATTTACAACTTATTTTGAAACAATTCACCAAAAAAGCACATACTGATGCACACATATACACAATACACAGAAAGAGAGAACAGGGATTAGACAGTTGTGGCTAAAAGTTATCAATGAGTCAAGGTGAAGGACAAATGGGTATGCATTGTGCTTACAACTTTTCCGTAGGTTTGAAATTTTTCCAAAATAAAGTTGTGAGAAATAAAAGAACTGGCTTAACTTGGGAAGAGAGAAATGGAGTTCACCCCTCAGCAAGGATCTAAACCTTTTAGCATTTCAATCTTGGCAGGTTATAGTCAAATTCACTTGAGTCACTGCTCTGGATTTCTAATTTGGGGAAAGAGAAGATGGGTAAGAAGAAATGAAAGAGTGACTGAGGCTTATGTAAATCAGTATAAGGTAGAATGAAGATAATAAATGAAAGAGGTTTTAAATGATATTGAGAAGTATCAGGAGCAAAAGCAAGACTGCAGACAGAATTAAGGGGTTCTTATAGGTCCAGAAACACAGCTGGAGCTGGATATAACCTCAGATACACCCAGCCAAGTTACCCCTGGGCATCCATTTGCCATTATTGCTCTTCAAATGGAACGCAGAAACCAGTGAGGTCCCAGGGAAGATGGGTAAAAATGGCTAAGGGAAACGTAGGTAAATTCCAGGAGGAAGGTTGAAATGAAAAAGAATTCATCAGTCTTCTCCTGTGTGGGTGCAAAAGTGAAGGGCAGTAAGAAGATTTCAGGAGAGTCTAGCTAGATAACTGAATTTCTTGCTCATCAGAATTGAATGAGGGAGACTGTAGAGTCTACCCAAGAGCAGCTCCAGGGAAAGATAATTATACGCCCTAAAATGTCTCAATGTCCACCCCTGGAAGGCAGGAGGTTACATCAGAAGAGTCTGAGGCTCCTCTAGTTCTAGAATTCCCCAACAATTACTAAAGGGTAAATAAGAGATGGCCACTGCCCAATTCAGCTCAACTGAAAGCTCAGAGCCCACACTATTATTTTATCTGAGGGCAAGATTAATAAAAGGAGGGGGGGAAGGTACAAAATCAAAGGGAGATTTGTCTTACCTAAGCTGATCAGACAGCTGTGTTGTGAGCTCCCAGATGATCTCACCCACCTCTTCCTCCAAGCAGGAGAGTATAAATAGTACTCAATTTACCTATGGCTACCCACAGCAGAAGGTCTGGTCACATGACTGGACAAGCTGGGAGTAACCACCAGGTAGGTAGACTTCAGCACTCAGAGGGCAGGTTTGCTCACTTACTGAACCTCATTTTGTTGGAATCTGTCAGGACCTCTGCTTTTAACCCTGACTCTGGTTCATTTTGCTCTGGGCTGGGGAGGCGGGTGGCGCTTCTAAGGAGCAATTGCTCAGTTATGTTCCTCAGGGCCAGGAAAGTCCAGTCAGAATTTGCTTTGCCTTCTCGGTCTAGAATCCAATTAGGGTTCCTCAGCTCAGCACTCACAGCCTTGAAAAGCTGCATGGACCATTTAGTCCCAATTGCAGAAAGTCCTCTAGGGTTACCTCCATGTCCTTACTCAATTTCTATGCTATCCCAGCTTCACAGAGGAGATACCCAAGAGACTACTATGTCCCACCTAGTGGTTCCCTACCTAGCCTCTGACATTCTGGAACTGACTCAGCCTGACCTCACCTCAGCGGCAAATTCCCAGGCTGTGCCCTAGCTGTGGAAAAACACCAAAGTGTGTTGGGCAACATTCCAGGGCAGCCCCTGCTCTGAAACCCTGGTCTTGCCGGTTATTCCGATCTCCTAAGGGAGCCTCAAAGGTTACATAGTGCCTCCAGGGTAAACCTAGTCTGAAAAGCAAGATTAGATGGCTCCTCCAGAAAGAGCCTTGAAAAGTCTGATGCTGAGAAAATTTTTGCTGCTATCAGTATATGCCTGAGGCCACTGACGACTTCATAGCGTAAGGATGCTTGTCAGCTCACCTCACCACATGTGCATCCCGAAGCAGAGGAGGGCATGGCAGAGGAGGGCATGGCCATGCACATTCCTGGAGGTAAGTCACACTGTCTCCCCCTGTATATGATGGACTTTGTTTCTGCTCTTCAGCCAAGAGCTGCTTAGCAGCAATGTCCCCTTCTTTTATCAGACAGGTAAAGAAAAGGCTTACCTCCTGAAGCAAAAGGGAAAACAGTTTGGAATGATCCTATCTGTGCCTCTAAGAACTGGAAGGAGACTCAGTTGTCATAGTCCCCTCTAAGCAGACAGCTGTGGCCATTTGCATGGCAGCTCCAACACAGACCGCCAAGCTGCAGATGACCCACCCCGCAGGAACCGGGGGGCAGCCTTTTCTCATCCTCTTGCTTCTGTGCCCTGACTCTGGCTGCCCCTCCACCCGGCACTTATCCCAGGGTAGGACAGAGACAAGCAGAATCAGAGAATAGGGCAGGGCAGGCGATACAACTTGCTAACTGCCTGAGGACAAACAATCTAAGTATATAAGCTGGGTAATAATACAGTAAATGCTCTTGGGTCTATTTCACATAACTGGCTGGAGCCCATGAAAAAAATCCTTTGAAGTCAACTCAACCACGATCTCACAGCTCTACGGTAGCTGCAGGGAGACACGGCAGATAAAGGACACACATTAAAATTAAAGATATTTTTTAAAACTGTTCTTTTTTCCCTGTGTTAAGAAATAGAGTAGGACTCATTCAGTTACACCAACTCTGGAAGTTAAGAAAAATATCAGTAAGCAAAAGTGTCAGGAATAATTGAAGCGCAGAAGGATGGATGGCAGGTGGGTTGGTGTGAGAGAAGAGGGGGCCGGGAAACAAACAGCAGTGTTTGCGCCTCTAAGCCCCGCTGCTTCGCAGTGATCAGCAGATCCACCCACCCCTGGGCCCTGTAGTACGCGGACGGTGTTGACTACAAGTGAGCCTTCCTTTCATGTATGAAGTTAGAACTCCTGTCCACTGGTAGGACGTGCTGCATTGAACCATACGGACACCCTCTCGGGCTCCTGGACGTTCACAAGGCAGTCGGTACAACACTCCAATTGATAGCACAGCTGAGAAAGCTGCCTGGTTCAGGCCCCTCAACCTGGCATTGCTTTCCAAACCCAACTCACCTCCTTTCGCCTTGGATCTCTACTACGAAAATGGGAAGTAGTAGTATTACTCTGTGGCTCTGGCGCAAGAGGGCCTTCTGATTTCATGTATTTTACAAAACGAAGAGAGTAGAGTGAAGAGCAAAGTAAGTGTGTTTCTTAGAACAAAGCCACAGTTTTCCTCATTCTAAATGCCCTGAATGTGCTCAGTGCATTTCAGCAGACTGCTGCAACGCTGCCGATCCCTCTGCTGGGCTGATGCATGGACCGGCCTGGGGTCAGACACACGGCAGCAGGCTCCTAATCCTTCTCCCGATCTGATGCCAACCTTGTCCAGCTCAAGTGGTTAGGACCAGCTGATGTGTCCTGGGAGGTGGCCTGTTATAACGGCCAACACCTGGGCCCCAATCCTGCCTCTGCCCCAGGGTGCTGCATGAACTCCAAAGAGTCGTTAACTTCTCTGGGCTTCAGTTGTTCCGTCTTTTAAATGGGGGAGAGTAAGAGATGTCATAAGGATGGTAAAAGAAGAGTTCTATTTTAAAGAACTCCTGGTACAGTCAGTCGAATTAGTCTACCCTGCATTAAATTAAGTTTTTAAACTTTTTACTTGGAAACTGATTTCAAACTTAGAGATGCAAGAACAAGAATAGTACATAGAACACCCATATAACCTTTACCCAGATCCGCCTATTGTTAAATATTTGCCCCATTTATCACTTGCTTTCTTTCACGTGTACTTTTCCTCACATACAAACACACTCTCTCCCACATTCACACTCAACACACACACTGTCTCGTGCTAGGCTTTTGTGTGGTGTTCTGTTTGAAAACAAGAAGGAAATGCTGGAGGGTTGAAAATGAAGGCAAAGCTAAGGGGGCCTTGCTACTTGGTGTTGGTTCCACAGCCCTGCTCCCTTCTCCCTACGTCCAATGCCAACCACAAGCATTCAAGTGTTCTGGCTGCGAGATGAACTACCAATTATTACACGAACAGAGACCAGAAAAATAACGTGTTACAGAAGAGTCGATTACGCTTTTCTCTTTCAGCAACAAAAACCACAAAAACAAAAACAAAAACAAAAAAAAAAACAACCACGAAGCATTTATATGAACCATAGAAATAGCTTTATTATACAGAATCATTTTTATAATATGTGTTAGGATGGGCTTTTTACCTTAAGAAGTTGGGAAGTAACTGGGAAAGAAAGGCTCCACATTGGGATATGGTTGTTAGAACATTTAAGAATTCTAGACAAAATCTGGTTTGGTAAGGAGGTAAGAGCTGCCCATAACCCTCTGGGGAGGGTTAGGTAACCTCTATGAAGCAGAGCAGGCAATTCTCCATGATACCAAGTCCCTAGATGGACTTTCTCTTAAGTCCCCACTGCTCCCCTTACTGGGCACGTGCTTGTCTCACAAAGGTACTATCATGTATCACAATGACTCTAGTCCCAGTTAACCTAAAGCTAGGAGAGGGAGACATGCTCAGGTGGAGATGATGGGGGTCGGGGGGAGGGTTTCCCTACGTGGAAGACTAAGTTGCTATCATGATGGAAGGCCACCTGCACTTGCCCTCCCTCCTAGGAACCCACATTTATTCCCAGGTGTTTTTTTGGAGTTCCGCATTGTCACACATAAGAAAGATGCCCTTCCCGAAAAGCTCCATCTTAAGAGTATCTCCCTGATATGGCCCCAAGCTCAGGAACCATGACCAAGACCCTATAGAGGCAGGAAAGCTCTGCCTGCCTCCTGGGCCCTATTCTCTATTCTCTCCCTGCTTAGCTTCACACTCCTCATGGAAATTGCATATCACAAACCAGCTGGAAACACTCAAAAGTCACCATCATATCACACATGAATGTAATAACCACCACTTTCCTATTAGCCACACCAAGTAGACAGTTAACTTCTAGGGGGTGAAGGAATCAACAGACTTCTCTGCAGCTCATTTTCCTTTCCAATTCTCTGATTTGGTCAACTGAACAAATAAATGTTTGCTCCTGGAATACAGAAGGGAAACAAAGGCTGGACGTGTGCTAGGCAGGCAGCAGAGGATGCCAGTTGGGAAGGAAATTCACAACCGACTGTCCAGACTATGTGGGAAGAGCCCTGGGGTCAGGAGCAAAAGGGCTTTCTTAGTCACATGGTCTTGGGCAAGTCACTTCCTTTCTGGGACTCAGTTTCCTTATCTGCACACACAACTAAATGTCACTTGTAACTGCAGGACCATTGTAACATTCAAGAGGACTGACTATAAACAAAGAACTAAACAAATAGAACATGCTGTCAAAACTAAAGGTCTATACTCCCAACTTCCCTGAAAAATACAGATGAACTTGGGGGCCTTCCAGAGCTGGGATTCACACGCTTCCTTCCCATAGAAGCTGCCGTTTTAGTCTTCTCCGGTGAACGAAGAACTATCCGGGATTACGGTCCTAACAAGGATGAGTCCAGTGTTGCTCTGAGCATAAAAATGTGCACACATCCCATGGATGTGACTCACACTGTCCTCCCCAATCTCTGAATCCAGACTACGTAATACTGTGAAAGCTCTCTGGTTGCATCCCTTCTTGTCATGCCAAATGTTATCCACCTCCACCCTCCACCCCAGTGTGTGTGGCCTATCTGATGGGCATGAGTTACAAAGACAACCCCACACAGGGGCTGTGCAGCAGGTTTTCAGCCAGCCTGCAGGTGTGGGGCAGGGAGCGCACGTGCTATTGACGGTGGTTCTCTCAAAGCAGTGTGGGCGATCGAACACGTGCAGAGCACAGAAAATTCTTAAAGGAAAGGCAGTGCGGGGGTAGGGAGCAGCAGGTGAGAGAAGCTGCCTTTCTCCCAGTCACATTTTTGCTCTGTTCAAAGTTGCTCCCAGCAGGGCAAGTTGATATAAGCATTTTGATTAAGCCACCAGGCCCGGGGTAGGCAACTTTAAAGGCTGGGGAACACAGCCTCCATGGATGACACTGTTTGTGTCCAGAGCTTAGGGAATGATAATGAGCATCTCTTTCCAGCATTTCCCCATATAGTGGGGGAAGAGAAGGAGAAAAAGCAGTGCTCTGTATCACAGGACAGTGCCTGGCTGGGGAGGGATGACCTCCAGCCTCAACATGCCCGAAAAGCTACCTTAGGACCAAGAGACAACTCTGCTCCCAGGCCTAGAAAAGTCATTGGTTCGGCTTTAGTTTCCCTGCCTTCCTTTGCTATACCTTATAGGACTCCTAGGAAATGGGTACAAACCCACCCGTAGGGAAAGGACATCCAGCATTCATCTTCGTCTCCTTGTCCTCTCACCCACATCCATGCCTAAAGCCAGGGTCTGGCTGTTTTTATAAAATCGTTAACAAAATCCTAAATATTGGCTGTTTCCATGGATTGACCTGGTAACGCACTGCCCAAATCACCCTCTGGCTTTAAGTGTGTGGGAAGAGAGACTACCGGCCTAGCAATGACATCCATGGAAATGCCACGTCTTTGGCACCAGCTGGGCTTCAAGCCCAATGGTCAGGATGAACAGGAGAACAGTGATTTAGAGACAGAGAGAAACGAATACTTAGGTTTGGGGTGGGGTGGGGTGGGGTGTAAGTAGCTGAAGAGAGGTGTTAATAAAGGGGGCACAGTATGTGGAGACCAGACGTGGGAAAAACCACTTCAAGTGAGCCTGGGGGAAGTGTGGCTCACTCTCCCCAGCCGTTGCCTTTCCAGCAACTCAATCCAACAAGTATTTATTGAGCACGACACTCCCCATCTGCCCCGGCCCTCCCTCTGCAAAAACACTCAAATCTGTTCAAGCTGCAGGGTGAGTTCCATTGCACTTGAACTTGAAACATGAGGTGCCTACCTTTTAAAAAGGCAGGCACACAATTTCCAGCATGAGGCAGAGGGACTACAGAGAGTTGAGGAAGTTAAGGAACATACACCAATGCCACTTCTGAAAAGGGAGAGGAGAGGAGAGTAAAAACTGAATTTAACGTTAGGGAGAATATGATGGCCAATTAAAAAACAAAAAAAGTCTACTCAAAACCAGTAATTCTGTAACCCTAACACTGAACATGGTATTCCTTCATTCTACATCTCCTCCAGCTTGAAAATATATTTCATTCCCTTGTGGACATGTTATTTAGAGTTGTAGGTGTAATCCTACCTTTGCCTCTCAAGGAGGTTAGAATTCAGTGCTCTCCTGCATGTTTTCATTTAGGATCAGATGATCAGGTGGCAGAGCTGGTGGCAGACCAGACCTATGCTTGTTCAAACATAGTTCCCCCTCTAAAAGCCACCCATCATTCACAAAATAGGGAGCAAAGGGTCAAAGAGGCCTCTGGAACATAACCTGCCCTGCCAAACACTGCCCATCCTTTAAGAAGCCACATTCAGACATCTTTGAGAGAAAATCCCCACCCCTGATCACAGGCCTGCTGCTTCAGATCAGTCAAAGCCCTCCACGGAGTCTTCCCAGGCCTCCTGCAACCTCCACTCCTTTTATGAGGGAGCTGGAAGCAGAACTTCTAATGTGCAGGCAGGGCTGAGCCCAAGGTGCTCCATCCACCCCCAGTGTCAGCTGTCTGTGGCTTGTGAGTAGGGCAGGGTAAGTGCCTGTACACAGCCCAGACTGCAGTTCCAGGTTCCCCAGGGGCTGAAGTTAAAAGTTTTCCTATTATGAAATACTTTGATAGCATTCTTTGAAGTTCATTAAAACCACCCTTGACTGGCTGTGGTGCTCCCACACTGCAAAAGTCAATTGAGGCTTACTCCTTGGGCCTGAGGATAAACATTTAAATGACTCCAAGCTGGGCATTTAGCTTTGTAGTGACCCTGAGGAAAAGTGTGGAGGAGAAAGCAAAGTGCCCGGAACAGTTTTTAAAACCAGGAGCTTCAGTGGGGACCAGGAGTTGGAGGCCTGGGTTTGAAAGCCAGCTGTACAGAACCTTCCACAATACAGCTGTTCCCAACAGTGGCCCCCTCCCAAGCTCCTCACAACTGGAGAGGAACTGGAGCACAGATAATTTTTAACTTCAAATATAATCCACAACTCTTTTCTCTCTGAGGTCAGGGTTTGTTTTTGACCAAACAATGTGAATGGATTCGGCTAAAGTTTGGTTAATTCATAACCCTGCAAACCCAATAATGGGAACCCTCTGTGAAGACTCAATTCAGGAAGAGGTAGAAAGTTGATCAGCTTTCCCACTCATCTTCCCTCTGCTTCCACTCTTCCCTGTGTCCTCTTCTATCCATCTTGGAGGGAAGCGTAACTCATTAACCCACAAAAAGATGGTCTGCTCTCCAGGAACTAACCTGCTGGGGGACAGCCACATTGGCGCTGAACTGGGAAGGAAACACAAGGGTTTCCCTTCCAGCCCCTTAAAAGAGCTCCAAACTGCCTGTGGAATAAGAGTACGTCTAGATAAGTCTAGTAAAGAACTGGAGCCAGCGTCAAATAGCATCTGATGTATGTGGTAGTGTCAGTAAGAACTCAAAACCGGCCCAGCCCCCAGAAACACTGTCACACCCTGAAGTCTGAATCCTTTGGCACAAAAGCTCTCCATAAAAGCTGTTGAGAATCTGGAGGAGGACGCTTGATTTCTGACAGTTCCATTAAGATCAAGGAATAGCGTGGCCTTGGTGCCCATTACACCATTCAACATAAACAAGCAGAACATTCAGGGAAAGTGTTCTCTGGATATTAAAGCCCATCAACCACTTTGGCAACATTTATATTGCCACCATAGCTGGGAAAGTTTTGCAATCCTGCCTCAAATTTTCTAGAGGTCTATCTATATCAGGAACCAGAGAGAATGATGTCCGTCTTCTTACCACCACACCCCACTCCTGTTCTCACTCCTCCTCCACTGACCTCAAATGGTTTAAAATATCCTAGCTCTCTAACTATGTTACGTAAGTGGAGAACTTCCCATTTATACATAATCCTTTGCTATCAAAATACTGAAGAACACAGGGGTCCATACTCATTTAGGTACCAAAAGGATAAAGTAAGTAGGCACTGTGGCCCCCAATTTCAAGGATGCCACCGCTGATGATAATATTTAAGAGTTGATACTTCAGCAGTGCATTTTGCTGACCATGTGCCTGGTGCTAGCAAAGCTGTCAAAAGCAAGTTAGCAGTGTCAGGCTGGAAAGAGCCTGGTGTTGAATGCTTCCTAAACAGAAGTTGCCTCATTCACAGGGTTTTGAAGGACAATTGCAGCTCTTAAAGGATTTTAACTTGCACCCCCAAGTGCAGTTAAAGCAAGATGGCATGGAAAAGTACTCTAATCTCCAGGCTGTTTTTGGCACCAGGGTCCAGAAGGACCATGCGTTGAAGAGGGCTTTCTCTCAGGGCCTGTCATAAGCAACCTCCTTTATGTGCTTCCATATCTATCTAAACACCCATCCCCCAAGAACTGAGTTTTCAAAGCATTTCAAGGAAAGGAGTTTAATAATTACCAATAGCATTTCTAATGACAATGCTGCCTTACATTCACTGAAAGGACCATCCTGGAGACCTAATCGACAAGTGAAATAAACCCTTCCCATGGCCCTGTGGGTAAGCCAGTATTTTGGGGCAGCCACAACTACTGCCAGCTCTCAATGATCTGCTCAGAAAAATAAAAGATAACAAGAAAAATCTGCAACAGGAGATGAGCCTAAAGTAGCTTACATCTGATTTTAAAATGTGCTCATTGCAGTTGTGGGTTGTTAGGTCTCCAAGGGTAATTGGGAAGGGGGAGCAAATTTGCCTAACAGTTAAGCTCATATGTAAATCCAAATTAGTTTATGTCTATGGGTGGGGGTGGACAGTTGGAATTCACACGTACTGATCTTCCACAAAGATTGAGAATTGTCTGAAGCTGATAACCCCTATTCTTT
Source organism: Lyroderma lyra (assembly GCA_004026885.1). Taxonomy (NCBI): domain Eukaryota; kingdom Metazoa; phylum Chordata; class Mammalia; order Chiroptera; family Megadermatidae; genus Lyroderma; species Lyroderma lyra. The sequence continues at coordinate 173,729 of PVJL010002874.1, forward strand.
ACCCCTAAAATATAAGTGGGGGCACAGGGTTGGTATTTTTCTCTACCCCCTTAGAATTTTCTGAAGTATATTCTACACACATTTGAAATTGACTTTTATATAGGAATAAGGATAGGCAACTTTTTCTATAAAGTTGCCATGTAGCAAATATTTAAAGTCTTTGTGGGCCAAATGGTCTCTATCACAACTACTCAACTCTGTCATTGTTGTGCAAGAGCAGCCATAAACAGTATCTAAATGAAGGAGCATGGCTGTATTCCAATAAAACTTTATTTACAAAAACAGGCAGAGGCTTGTATTTGGCCTCTAGTCCCTGACTGCCAATCCCTAGTTTAAGAAGGTTCGGAGGAGGTAGAGGCAGCATTTGGTTCCCCTAGCACCCAGCTGGCCCCAGTTGGGGCGGGGGGCGGGGGGGGAGTCTGCTGGAGAAAAACTTGCAAAGTGAAATTAAACATAAGCTTCACTCTAGGGTTATGGAGGCAGACACACTAAACAAGGTAAGAAGACTAGAACCCAGAACAATTCACCTCCTAGCCCTGCTGTGTCCATTATTGGGGGTCCTGGAAGAACATAAACAATTAACAGCCTTCAAGAGATGTAAGACACAAATGAGAATTAAAGGGGCAATAGCAATAAGAAATTTATCCTGGGTTTCTATTACCCACCAGTGGCTCTTGGTTTTCTTAAGAGTTATCTTCATTTTTCCCTACTCTCTTCTGCCTTCACATCTCTAGCCCAGGCTCATACAATGAAGCCATTCCTCACTTTATGATGACACCCCTTAATGGATGAATGGCCACAGAAGGTAAATCGTGCTCTTTACACCACAACCCTTTTTCACAAGGTCTAATATATCTTGTCAAGAACACAACGGGGTGTGTGGTGGAGAGATAACTGCACAGCACTGAGCACTCCATCACTTTCAGATGGGAAACAGAAACAGTGACGACACCGAATTGTTCCTGAAACCCAGTTCCAGCTCACCTGGCCTTTTTAAACAGTTGGGTTCAGAGCCCTGTTTAGAAAGCTCATTTTAAAAGGTGAGGGAATAAAAGTGCAAAGGGAGGCCCTGAAATTGTGAAACTTGCAGTACTGGTTTCAGACCAATATGGGTTTGCTCTTTGAAGCTGTAAAGGCAATGAGCTCTGGCCAACAGTGCTCTCACCTTGGCTAGGTGGAGGGAGTACTAACAATATAAGCAGCAGCACACTTTTATAGCACCTATGTGCCAAGCACTGCTCTAAGCACTTTATATCTATTACCTCATTTGATTCTTATGATGTTGATATTCACATCTTACAAATTAGGAAACTGAGGCACAGAAGTTAAGTAACTCCCTCCAAGTCACACAGCTAGTAAATGGCAGAACGTGGACTTGAAACCCAGGCATTTTGGCACCCAAAGCCATTCTCTTAAGAGTTTATGCCTGCAAGTCATTTCCTTCTATCACATATGGCCTAGAGGAAACCACTTCTGCGACTTCTCAAGGCCAAAGAATAGAAAAAATCTGTACATACATAAAGGTTAAAGTTAATATGTATAAGACCTGATGTGCTCCCAAACCAAGGCCAGGTACACTCCCTTAATGTCTGACCACAAAAGAGTCCCCAGACTCAAGCCACTCTTTCTTTCTTTTATCGTCCTCTCTCCTGCCTCGCTGAAAATCTACAGATAATCCCACTGGATTAATAAGGCATTTACACAGGTAAATGCCTTATTAATGCCTCTGGATATGAATAGGTGCAGAATAATCCATCAGCTCAATTTTTAAGCAAGAGACCACCCAACTTGCCCTAAATCATCGGACAGGTTATGCAGAATTCTAGCTTCCTATGTTTCTACCAGTTTCTCAGGACATCTGGCCTATAAAAGGAACATGCCATGTAAAGAACTCGGTCATCCAGACCTCCACTCGTCTCCTTTCCACAGCATCCACCAGTGTTTGTCCTTTTAATGTAAGTGCTGTAGTAAACACAGCGTAACTGCTCTTAAGATATGACTGCTAACAGATATCCAGCTACTACACAAGCAGGATTTCTGCTGCATTACTACTAAAAATGACTATGATTTTGGTGCTTGCTGTTCTACTAACTTCCCTGGACTCCAAGAGAGCCCAAACAAAACCAACAGGTTTGTAGTCTTGTGATTTATACTCTACAGCTCACAATAGGCATGAGTTTGTCTGGGCATTTCTTTGCTCTACACCGCCAGATTCTAGGCATACTTTTACTAGTTGGTCACCATCTTGCTACCAGATTTGACTGAGTTGCTACATTCCAAGATGGAATGCTAACGTGTACAATGAGGTCCAGATAGACTTGGACTTCCTACTTCAGAGACCCTCTTTATCCCATTCTTACCTAGAAGGCACTGTAGCAGCTATACTTTCTGGAGGAGGATGTGCAGTAACTAAGCTTAGTAATAACAAAAAGCTCAAGAAACTCTGGTTTAGAGAATATTAACCATTAGAGTGCAGGAACCATGCATGACTTTTGTACATTTGGTAGACTCTGAGACTTTGGAAGTGTGCAATGATCTTTTCACATCTGGTGTGAATCAAATGCAAGCCTCACTTTCAACTTATTGCCAACCTCTTCATGCAAGTAGGTTCCTTTTCCTATTCCTAACTGCCTGCATTTGGGGTGGAGGACTCATCACAGCTTTGAATGTGGTCAGGTAAGCTTATTCCTCTCTGGTTTCCCCACACCCACATCAAGCTGCTATGAAGACACGGTTTTCAGGGCTGTTTCAGAAAGTGGGGGTATTTGCCACTGTACTTGATTGTAGCCCTCACCCCACTGCCACGTTGGCTGGCAATGCTCAGGACAAAACGGCCTTGGTTGGGGGAGGAGAGAAAGGAAGGGGGCAAATTGCCCAGGTCCTACACACGCGCGCACACGCACACACACACACACAGGCACACGCGAAATGGTTGGAATGAGACAGCCATATTAAGCAGGTCAATGATCTGGGAACTACAACTTCTGGGACACACTAAGAGGAATGTAGGGAATCGGAGCCGAGCGTTTGTACTGTAGTCAAAGCCGTTAAACTAACTTATTCCAACGGCTCAGATTAAATCGGCTCCTAGAAGTGGCAAAAGGGAAGCGCTGCAAAAGTGGTGGGAGAAAGGAACTTCACAGTTGTAGAGCGGGATGCTGGGACCAAACTCAAGTAGAAGTAACACATGGCTCCTCCACACGCTCCTCCATGCCCCTCCCCCTCCCCATGCAGACGTCCAGCGCCCACCGGCTCCTAGTTCCAGAGCCAGCCGCGCACAGGGCGCCCCCATCACGCGCCACTCACTCTTTCTTCACACCTTGCTGCCACCCCTGCATTTTCCACTCACCCCAACACAACACCTCTGCCCACTTTTCAGTTACGCCCCCAAAGCCAGCCTCCATCTGCCAGGTCCTTGCCTTAAGCTCCGGGCTCCGACTCCCTGCACTGTCCCGGCGGTGTACCCCGAGTTCACGGCGCCTCGCTCTCCCTCCCTCCGCCCTCTCAGATTCTGCACGACCCCCTTTCTCTTCGCTCACTCCCCTCCACTTTCCCCCACACTTCTCCCTATACCCCTCCCCCCAT